>JALIZF010001911.1:600000-767500 GCA_029948255.1 Telmatactis stephensoni
AAAAGTAGTTTTTTACCCAATCCAATGCTATTCCACGTATGCCATAATGTTCTAATTTTTGGAAAAGAATTTCATGATTCACCGTGTCAAAGGCTTTAGACAAGTCAAGAAATATTCCAATAGCAGTTTCTTTGTTATCAATGGCATTAGAAATATTTTCATATAGGTCAATGAGAGCGAACGAAGTTGAATGGCCTTTTCTAAATCCATACTGATGTTTACACAGTACTTCGTGACGATGAAAGAAGTTAAACAATCGAGTATAAAAAGCTTTTTCAAAGATTTTTGAGAATGCTGGAAGAATTGAGACTGGCCGATAATTTCCAAAACTGGATTTATGACCCGATTTGAACAATGGAACAACGCGAGATATCTTCAATTTGTCAGGGAAAGTGCCACAATTAAAAGACAAATTTATAACATAAGTTAGAGGTTTAGCAATGCTGTCAATTGTCGACTGAATTGTGGACATAGAAATATTATCATAGCCGGAAGCTTTCCCAGATTGAAAGCTTTTCGTTATGGAAATTACTTCGCTTTCAGACACTGGGTCTATGAACATGGAAGAAGTGATTTCTTCGGTAAGATATGACTTAGGAGAAACATTGGTATCACGAATATTTCTTGCCAGATTCGGCCCTAAATTACTGAAAAAGCTACAAAATTTATTAGCAATATCCGTAGGATCTGTGATTTCCTTATCATTGTCACGAAATACTATGTTTGATAATGATCTTTGCTTTTTTTTGTTCATTATTTCATTTAAAAGATGCCATGTTTGTTTGACGTTGTTTTTATTTTCCGAGAGTATCTTATCATAATAAAGCCGTTTTGCCAGTCTAATAGAATGAGTTAGTTTATTCTTAAAATTTTTATATTCGTTTTCATTATCTTGACTAGGATTACGAAGGTATTTCCTATATAACTTATTTTTTGATTTAATAGACTTTAAGGTGGCTGGACCCTATTTGGCCAGTGCGCGGGTAGTCGAATTGAAGCGGCTATTAATCGCGTTACAGAATTAAGTTGACCAAACTTTTTACGCATACCTACTACAAATAGACCGAATTTTATAATGATACTAGTTTGGTTGAAATCGGAGCTTTTTTAACATCGAAATTGTTATACACTAGATTTGAAATTTTGCCAATTTTCTCAAAATCCTGACCTCGACGAGCAAAGCGATTTATGAGACTTTGTAAATCAAATGTTTGTCTATAATATGAGAGCGTTTCAAGAAATTCTATTAAGCCGATTTTGAGTAAAAACGGAGCAATTATTTTACTTTGAAGAAATTTAAATCCGTGGGAGCTTTACTAAAGTAATTTTATAACCATAATTTCCCAAAGAAAACTAGCAATATTTTTGGTTCCAAATAATACCAAGGCATTGTTCTTTATTTTGTGAATATGTCATCGTATTTGCAGTTTTTGATTGCCGTTGAGACGACTGTACGTAAAGTACTAAATTGCCGCGTTTAACTCGGAATTTCGACATACACGTTAATAATACTGGTTCTTGAAAACTAGTAGATGAATTGTTTTTTATTTCTCGATATTGAATATTCAATCCCTTACTAGTAAGGTTGTGAAATTACAAAGGCATTGAAGTTTTTTAAGACCATTAAATAATTTTTTAAATATTGCCATATGTGCATCTCTATTCTCCGAGTTGTTGCCGGTGTTTGATTCAGGCTTTATGATATGCATACCTGCATGCGTGTCGCTTTGGCGCCTCGTGCAAAAAATGCAAATACATGGAACTATTAAGTCTTCCAAGTTACCTGGACTGGTGAACTACTTTCCTTCGTCTTTTTAGCCTTTAATGTGTTTTCCAGCAATATTTCACTTCTCCGTTTTCTTTTTGCACAAGGAAATATCATAGTTCTAGAAACTTTAGTAAGGAACTGCTACGCCTACAGCGTTACTCTGGATATCACTGGCGTGACTTTCCATGTATATTTGCATTTTTTGCACGAGGCGCCAAAGCGATACACATGCAGGCATGCATAATCAAACACTGGCAACAACTCGGAGAATAGAGATGCACATATGGCAATGTTTAAAAAATTATTTAACGGTCTCAAAAAACTTCAATGCCTTTGTAATTTACACACCTTACTGGTAAAGGATTGAATATTCAATATCGAGAAATAAAAAAAAATTCATCTACTAGTTTTCAAGAAACAGTATTATTAACGTGGATGTCGAAATTCCGAGATAAACGCAGCAATTTAGTGCTTTACGTAAAGTCGTCTCAACGGCGATCAAAAATAGCAAATACGATGACATATTCACAAAATAAAGAACCATGCCTTGGTATTATTTGGAACCAAAAATATTGCAACTTTTCTTTGGAAAATTATTGTTACAAAATTAATTTAGTTAAGTACCCGCGGTTTTAAATTTCTTCAAAGTAAAATAATTGCTCCGTTTTTACTCAAAATCGGCTTAATAGAATTTCTTGAAACGCTCTCATATTATAGACAAACATTTGATTTACAAAGTCTCATAAATCGTTTTGCTCGTCGAGGTCTGGATTTTGAGAAAACTGGCAAAATTTCAAATCTAGTGTATAACAATTTCGATGTTAAAAAAGCTCCGATTTCAACCAAACTAGCATCATTATAAAATTCGGTCTATTTGTAGTAGGTATGCGTAAAAAGTTTGGTCAACTTAATTCTGTAACGCGATTAATAGCCGCTTCAATTCGACTACCCGCGCACTGGCGAAATAGGGTCCAGCCACCTTAAAAGTCCTTTTGAAATCCAAGGCTTTAGTTTTTGGCTTTGATTTGATGATCTTCTTTTTATTGGGAAGCATTCATTATAAATTGAAGTGAATTCATTAATGAACGTGGAATAAGCACTGGATGGATCATTTTGTTTGGTTGTGTTGAGCCATGTGCAATCAGCTAGTTTATCTTTAAATTTTTTAACATTATTGACGCTCATATCTCTATAGGTTATAACCTGGTTGTGTGCGGTCGTGCTGCATTCATCATTGTACATAATAGAAAATATAGGAAGGTGATCAGAAATATCAGTGAATATAAGGCCATTTTTTAAATGGCCATCAAAATTGTTGGTAAAAATATTATCAATCAGAGAAGCCGAATGAGACGTAATTCTAGTGGGACGACTGATCATGGGGCACAAAAAGTTTGAGAAAAGACTGTCTAGGAATTCACTTGTTTGTCCGTGATTATCAGAGTTTAAGAGGTTTATATTGAAATCGCCCATGAGATAGAAAATTTTGTTTTCCCTAGAGATATTTTCGGCTAACTCATTAAACTCATCAACAAATGAGCCTAAATCTTGGTTTGGAGGTCTATAAATTATCCCTACAATAGTATTTTTCCCCCGAGGGTTATTAATTTCAACAAATAGGGATTCTGCAGTATTGGAGTCACGAAAATGCAAATCAAATCGCTCTTTGAATTTTAAAACCTCAGATAAATAAAGACCAATTCTACCGCCAATTCTGTCTTTCCTGAAATTATGGATAAAATTATACCCTTCTAAATCGACTAAGTGGTTGGATTCCTTAAGCCAAGTTTCACTAATTCCTATGATATCAAAGTGAAATCTTAGATAATCTAACAAGTTATTAAAGTTTGAAAAATTTTGATTGATACTACGTATATTTAAATGCAAAACTGAGAAGCTATTCTTATAATTGCAATTTTCCTTGATCATCGAGTTGAATTGGTCTTCTAAATAATAGTCAGAAGACACATTATTTAAGTTTTGAAACAGATTTATATCTGGGTCAGTATCCCTACTTAAAGTAAGTTGGCGATTGGCATTAAAGGCAAATGGATTAAACAATAATGACTCCAATCTTTCATGAGCAAAATTCATTCTACCATTAGCAAACTCATATAGGGATAAATTAAAGTCATCATCGTCCAATGAGCTAAATGGTAGCTCAATTAAATGATTTTGTTGTAAGATCATAGTAGTTTGTACTTTGAGAAATTATAAAATATATGAACAAAGTCATTTGTTATCATTACTGACCAATTTCTGGTTTGTAGAGGATCTTGTTCGAGGCCTGAAATCGGTGTCTTCTGGTGGCCAGATTCTTCGATATGGGGGCTTTTTGGTTGTTACTTGCGGTTCAGACTCTTGTTGATCGATGTCATCTGCAGAAGGACCATAGGTTTCCCCTTCAAGTTTCTCGAGAACATCTATGCCCGTGACTCGTATTATTGGGGAGCTGTCTGATTCCCTTAGCAGAACAGTTGAGTTTTTTGTCCAGCAATATTTATATCCTTGATCTTTCTTAAAGGATTTGGCCTTGTTGAACAGTAGCTGTGTTTTTGGAGTTAGATGGTCGAATATCTTTATATTATTAACGGCATCATCGGAATTCGACAATCCAATTTTTGTTAAGTCGAGTTCAGGTATTCTTTTCTTGCACAATATTACAGACTCCTTCGCGATACGTCTAGTAAATTTACATACTATCGTAGGCGGGAGATTTGAACCTCGTCGGGTTGGTAATCTGTGGGCAATATCGATATCTTGTTCGTTAACAGTCGCTCCCAGTTCCTGAAAGAGCTTCAGGCAGATGTCTACAGTATCCTTCGCAGTCTCGTATTGCTTCTCTTGCTTTACTCCGAGGATCTTGAGGTTATATTGGTAACTATACCGGTTGATTGCTTCAATCGCTTCATCTATCTTCAGGATATTCTCTTCAATTGCTTCAAGCTTTGATGATATTCTTTTGTAATCCTTCTCAAAAGCGGTTTTAAATGCTTTGAGGTCATCGTATTCATCTGATAGGAATTTGATACTTTTATTTATTTCTTGTGGCGATTCTTGTTCAATGCCGGCAGCGGTAGAGGACGCCATAATGCCAGCAGATTGGACTTTCGATCTGAGATTTTCTAGTTCTTTTGTGGTATCTTGAACTTGTTTTTTTAACTTATCGTGTTCTTTTTGTAGATTTGAGTTACTTTTGACCATGGTTTTAGCTTAAAAAACTTAGACGAGCAGAGCTTGAACAGCCACGTCCATACACCACGCATCGCTGCGTGTATTAATTTGGGGGAAACACTGAAAGAAATATCAGCTTTCTTTCTTACTTTTTGATCTAAACTCGTCCTATAGTTCTCCCTCTGTCAAAGCCTATTTTGAGGTCAAAATTCGTACTTTAGCGAGCTGTAGCGCAAAAACAACACGGTGACCTATCGTTATTATTTTTTTTAAATTCACTAGAGTAAGGTAACCTATTAGATATTTTAATTTTAACAAAAATTTATGTTCCGTTTTCGAGATATTCTCAAATACTTACCGTAGAAAGCTGTTTTGAAGCTAATATCAGGGTATGTACTGGGGTCGACGTCGATGTATCTCTAATTTTTTACGACAATTAAGCTTTCTTGAAAAATTTTGAGGTTTTACTTTTTGTTTGATGATGTGTAAAATATAGAATGACTTCAACATTTCAATGCTTACAATGGCTTGATGTAAATGACGAGTACCTTTTGTACGATTTTCCGTTTTCAAACATTGCTGGAGCACGGCCTCAAAAATGCTTAAAATTACCGTCACCTAGCGTAAAAACGAACACGGTGACCCCCTTTTTTATTTGATTTTTGGAACCAATAAAGCATAGTAGTTAGTAACTGTTCGAAATTTCATTAAAAATCTATGTTCGGTTTTATTTCTACGGAATTACTTTAAGAGAGAAATTCGTGAAGACAGGTCACGTGACGTACATTTTGTCAGAATACGTTTTCTCAATATTCTTGAAAACTAAAACTATGGGACAAGTTTTCTAAAAGCTATCTTTTTTCAACAGTTGTCCTTAACACTGTGGCATTAACATTTTTTAGCATAAATTTTCACAGCCATAGGCCACGTGACCACTTTACGTCACTATTTTTAGAACTAAATCATCAAAAATCCTGAATACAAACTTATGCCTAAATATGAAAACCATAGCAAAGAATCCTAGCGAATAATAAAACTAAACAGTGATTTTCAGTAATGGCGCCCTTGAACCAGGCCTTAAAGGCGGCCAAAAATACGAGACACAAAAACCCTCAACTTGTCGCCCAACATTATTGCGTTGCAGGTTTTTGATCGATGTTGCGCGTTTTTCACCTCGCGATCTCAACTTGTCACGCAACATCGCGAGTAGAAAAACGCGCAACATCGATCAAAAACCTGCAGCGCAACATTGTTGCGCGACAAGTTGAGGGTTTTTGTGTCTCGTATTTCGCCGCCTTAGCATACTTGAGTTCCAGCAGTTGATTGTTGTGAAGCAGCAACAACAAAAAATGACTTTGATTTTGATTCTTTTATATTTTTTCAGTTCCTCCAGGACCCCCAAACATCACTGTTACAGATATTGAAGCATCATCAGTAATTGTGAGGTGGACAAAACCAGTATACAATGGTGGTAGTCCAGTCATTCAATACAAATTGGTTATTAATTCAAAGACCTTTAATATCACTGCACCAAACAATCATAAGTCTATCAGTGGTCTGACAAAGAATACAATGTATGAAGTCAGGTTGTACGCCAAGAATGTTGTAGGTTATGGGAGTGCATCAAGCAAAGTTTTCACAACTAAAAAACAAGGTATTCGTAATGATGCTTCCTTTGTTTCAGTTTGTGAAATTTAAACTGTAATTTATCTGTTTATCAGGCCCACCATCTCTACCTGAGCTTAATGTTGATATCCATCAGACATCAGTAACGTTACACTGGTCAAAACCTGATGAAAATGGAGGTGAAATAACAAAATACACAATCTACAAGAAAGTCATTGGAATGGATGTCAGTTGGTCAAGGGTTGTTAATGTCTTTGTTGGACTTCAGCTAAAGCACACACACACGGTAGAAGACCTTGATCCAGGAAAGAACTACAGTTTTATTGTTACTGCAACCAATCAATATGGAGAAAGTCTAAAAGATGAAAGTAAAGCAAAGACTGTAGTTTTACCTAATTCTGCTCCTATCACAACCATTAGCACTGCAGCCACACTAGACGGTAAGGCTCAGGATAATGCACTTCTCGATTTGCTCATATAATGAATTTTTTGCTCTCGTAAATAAGAGATAAAAATCTGATTATCAGAATGAATCACTGTTTGACAGCTCACGTGTTGTGTTACCCTAATGGGGGGTCACTCAAATTGCTGTGACCCAAGTACCCAATACCAACCTCGCATGCACGAATGCTTCAACTTAAAGATCTAAGGTTATAATAATTACACAATGCCTCTAATTATATAATACACAAAGAAATACAGCCAAGAGAAAACATAAATGGCGTTTTTCTCATGTGCTCCAAACACTTACTTTAAAAGATCAACCGGCTTTGGGCTTTGAACCCCCTGAATAACTGAAAATAAATTATAATCACATATAGATCCATCAAAAGAACCAAGTAGATCCGAAGGATGCACTACAATAAGTAAGTTAACTTTTACTTTCTCATAACTTTTAATTTACTTTCTCATAATTTAGTTTAAGGGATATAATTTTATTTATAGATATATAAAAACCTTTGTCGTCTCCCGAATAAGCAACCCCTTCCCTTCCCTTCATATGACATTCGATGGTTTTACATGCAGAGTAAATGACCCCCAATAATAAAAGCTACAAGTACTACTGTAACATACGTATATTTCTTCGTTGGTTGTTATTACAAGAGCTACAAGCATAACTGTATTATTACGTCTAAATGTAGTGTTTTACAACGTATACACTTGATACTAATCTAGCAATCTGATTGGTTGATTAGTGTGTGTCAATAGGACAATAAGCATTTCGGTGCTTGCGCTTGTTCTGTTGCCCCGTTTAATGTAAAAGACGAATTGAAGATGGTTTGAGTTGTCTGTCCTCTGAATGACACACTCTTGACGTCATATAAAATGTTCAAAACTTTGCAGTGGAATCACACGCGCAAAACCATCGCCAATTTGTGAAGTAGGTGGCGTATGCAATTTGCAATATGCAAATCTCGGCCCCTAGAATAACCGGGCGAACATGGAAACGAGCCATAAACAGACACTGATCTAAAAATATATCTTAATGGCGATCTTGAGGCACAGAGATGGCTCTCGTATACACCTATTTCAAAAAAGGTTGTCACCGCTAAGAGCGATAGGCGATAGGTAATAGGTCATTCCAAGACCGCAAAGCACTATTGATTTCTTAATTAAGCCATCATATCCTAAATCTTTCTTTACACTCTTCCATCAAATATTTGGCTATTCATATGTAAATCAATTAGAAATCAATAGTGCTTTGCGGTCTTGGAATGACCTATTACCTATCGCCTATCGCTCTTAGCGGTGACAACCTTTTTTGAAATAGGTGTATACGTCAGTTTTTCTTGGTGCAATAAATCTTTGATTTGTCAACAGTTGGTGTCCTGTCAGCCTTTCTTGCAGTGTCTTTACTAGTCGTCATACTACTTGTGTTGTACATTTGGAGAAACGTGAAACGAAAAAAATCAAAGCAAAGGTAAGTTGGATTTGAGTTTGTCGTTCAGTGCAGCTGGTTATTCGGAGCAATTTGTTGTAATAACATCTCTTAATTTCTTAAAATGTCTGATCTACCATTTTATGTTTTTTTACCAGGAGAGACCCCCATTTAGAATACGAAGTAAGTAAGAACTATTTACAATAGCAAACAACTCGATCTTTGTATATATAAGCTTTTGGGGAAAAATATGTAGGGAAAGGAACTGATGACGTTGGTGCAGATTTTTCAAGAGAACTGATTAGAAACTTGACAAAAGTCCTTTCTCAATTTTTTTATTAATGTTAAGTATAGTCAAATCGAAAAAGAGGTTTGCATGTCCCGAAAAGCTTTGATTCATTCATCTTATTACTTATCAGTGTAATGGATCTATTCCTTCAACTGCCATCCACTACTGATTGTAGGAGGAGCATACAAACATGTGTGGCTTAAGGTCGATTATTGCGACTTGTCTCCATACTGTGTAGCTTTTTAAAAATATAAACACCAGTAACAACTGATAAGGGTGAACTGCGCGCGTGCGCAAAGTAGCTCTCATATTTACTTGCTAATAATATACATGAAAAAAATTCTCGATGCTGATTGGCTGAGAGCAGTGCAGTTCAAATGTAATACCAATGCAAAAATCTGTAACACCAGTGCAAAAATCTGTAATACCAGTGCAAATTACATTTGAATTTACAGGTCCAAAAATGCGCTTAAAATTATTTTTTTCTTATTCTGCTATTGTAAACATTAACAAGCATGACATGTACAAAGTTTTTCACTCATTAAAGAACACGTATGTCTAAAAAAGTGGCAAAAACTTTGAGGATCTGGTTGGCAGTTAAATAAAATTTTTGATGACTTGCGCGCGCTACTGACGCCATCACATCTCAAAGAGCGCGCGCTCCAAGTTTTCTTCTTGAGAGTTTATCAGTTTTTCTAAAAACATCACCGTTTATTTTCTCGAATTTTTTCATGTATATTATTAAAAGGTAATCATACGTTTTCTCGTTCAATTTGGGATAATTCACACTCGTGTGTTTTTCAAAGAGCTGAAATTGCACTCGACCTACGGTCTCGTGCAATTTCAACTCTTTGAAAAACACACTCGTGCGAATTAATCCCAAATTGAACTCGAAACCGTGTGATTACCTATACTAAATGATGACTGTTTGCTTTTGTTCTGCAGAACGTTGTTGAGATGGCAAAAGCTTCACCTTCATCCGCTGCAACATCACATGTACCATCAGCAAACCAACCAGGTGTTGAGTACGAGTCTGTTGGACCTTCTCCTGTCCAGCCACAATATGAAACACCACAATCGTCAGGCAAGTATGAAATCGTTAGACAGACCAGTAAAGATCCCAGTAATTATCAGCGACTCGACCCAAACACGAGAAATGAAATGATACTATCCAAGAGACAGACCGAAAAGGAGCCAAGTCTTTATCAGCAACTCAACACAAGAACAGGAAATCCGGCATACTCACAGTCCAGCCAAGAACCCAGTCAGTATCAACAGCTTAACCCAAGGACAAAAACATCCCAACACGGCGTTCCAATAGAAGTGAACGAGCAGCTTTGTTAAACTTTTTTTTTGACACGAATACCGTATTTACTCGAAATATTTTGAATTTGCAGCTAGGATTATTCATGATAATTTATTTGGTTGTCTCTAGCTTCGTTTTTTGATGAAAAAGTTGACAGACGTTTCGGCCCAAACGCGGACCTTCTTCAGTGTGACAAAACGTGTTTACTCGTTTAAGCGGCACGGCTTATTATATTTTGGGGGATTTCACATGCGGCGCTTATTCGGGAGCGTCGTTAATTCGAAGGCGGCGTTTATTAAGAAATCATTGAATGATTTAATAAGTGAAGCAAATGTGAACAACAAAATGGACATGCTTCAACATTGAGATATACCGTACTTGGTTTTCCTTATTCAAGATGACAGTCTGGTGGAAGTCTTTTGAATAAGCGCCGCACTGTGTGAACAAATGCGATGATTATTCGATGGTGGCGCTTAATTAATCATTTTGCCCTTAGGTGTGGTGCTAAATCGGGGACGGCTCTGAAAGGATTAATTACGGTAGATGCACTGGTGAATACATAAAAAAGGCAATTGACATGTAAATGGTGCTCGCCTTGCAATTGAAGTTTCTCAACTTACAAAACAAGGAAACAAACATTCATAGGGAATGTTAATTATTATCCATTGCTATATTAAACATCCTAAGGTACGCGTATATTTCATGACCTGTACACCACGTGATATTTCATAAGACCGGGAACTAGACATTTCATGGGAGGACGATTAGATACCTAAATATATCCTAACATGGTTGAGCACCTGCAAGTGGAGATCCGTGATCGGTTGGAAATTCATTGCTAACCGATTTAAACCTAATAACCACATGATACATGCCGATCACTTTCGATCTTTGTTGAAGAATCAGCAATTTCATGCAAGCTTTGTGTTTGCGTACGTAGAGGGAACTTCCTGATTCTTAAATGGCGATACCTATACGTACGATGTACCGTCGTTTTCAGCCAAGTGTACAGGGTGGGGGTGGGGGGGGGGGTGGGGGGGGGGTGGGGGGGGGGGGTGGGGGGTGGGAGTGTGTGTGTGTGTGGGGGGGGGGGGATCAAATCGGAAATGGGCGGGGATGCACAGAAATGCACAGAAATGCTCTGACTAGGTTGAGAATTAGTAACCATGACTTAGAAATCGAAAAGGGCAGATACGACGATACCTATTGATTTGTTTGTTGGGCATGAATTTCAATCGCGTCCTTTTACATCAAAAACTTGTCCGATTTCTGAGAAATTTGCAGCCATTTGTCTACAAGCCTTGAAATTTGTACCAATAATATATTATTTTTCTGCGAATTAGATCAAGTAATATCAGACGATTTTTAAAAATGGCTTTTTGAGAAAAATTGGTCATAAATCCAAAATTCCAAGGTGAATTTTTTTCCTATTTCGTCAATCAAATATAAAGGCATAGAGGACTACATACAACATGTATCGTGCCAATTGGTGCCTTAGAAGTTGCGATACAAAATTTGTGCTGCCTGTTACGACGCAAAATTATGTAGTCAAACTACCGCCAAAATCTCAACAAAATTTCGAAAACAGCGAGAACTATATATGCTGTAAGAAAGACAAATACCTATTGTAACTTGTAAACAAAATTTGGAGAGATGAGATATGAAGCTAAACGCAAATGTTATCCTCAAGCAAACTTGGGGAGTAATTTTTGTGACCACGAGGTGAGCGTTGCGAATTTGTATTACTTCGACTTCTACAAATTCTGTCGAATTGTTTCGTGAAATTTTCTTGGTATGGGATAGAACAAGATGTTAACATATCTGTTGCCAAGTGTCGTTGTGTTTGCTGCACTAGGTATAATTCATTAAGCTTCAAAAGTAAGCAACTTCATCAAGTCGACGTTTGAACTGCCAAGGTAAAACCCTCACGGTTTGTTTCAAAACGACACCTTACTATCTGTTGCAAAATTCCGCACGGGATCCAGACTTTTGGGAATAAAGACAGTAGTTCTCTGAATACAATTGCTTCTGAGTCTAAATCCCGTGTGGAATTTTGCTTAGCTGTAAACGGCGATACCCAATTGTAGAGTCTTGTTCGTATAAAGTATATGCATGCATAAGCGAAATAGATTGAACAGATCACGAAGACGGCATTCCTTTAAGAGAACTTGATTTTCTGTGCACTTCTTGATAAGTCATGTTTGAGTACACTATATGTATGTTTGTTATATTTTGTGTGCATTTTCCAAATACATTCGTATACTCATTTTAGACCACGTGACACTCCTGTGATCTTTTACGATCAACGTGCTGTATCAATTAGCTTAACTGGTACAATAGTATTGGTTCAACTCGCGCAGTGTACGGGACGCACCTCACGTACAATAAAACGCACTTTGACCGTGTGCAACAGAGTATTGGTTCGACACGCGCAGTGTACGGGACGCACCTCACGTACAATAAAACGCACTTTGACCGTGTGCAACAGAGTATTGGTTCGACACGCGCAGTGTACGGGAACGCACGTCACGTACAATACTAAACGCAGTGATCCAAGTTAGCTTGAAAACATTTTTTTCTTGTGGCCGTCCGCAGTGAAAAAGCTTTTATGATTTATTGCATCTTTTTTATGTATATAGCTAAGGTCCGGATTAGTTGATGGGGTCATAGGAATATTCGAGTTGTATGCGTATCTATTTTTGTGGTTACTGGCTTGTATGCAAGCCAGTAACCATTATGTCATCGAGCGTGTAAGTAAGTGTGTAAGTGTGTAAGTAATTCGGATTTCCCGAAGTCGTTTACGAAGAGTGAACGAAAAACGTACGGAATTGGCTCGAGGATTACTTAACTCATTTTAATCGATTTTCACGAAGAAAAATGAAAAACCCAAAGAAATATCGAGCTTTTTTAGTTAGTGGTGGTTATAATTTCATCAAATATTTCCTATGGGAGGAAAAAATCTTAGAAATTTTCGATAAACATGGAGTCTACCAACACACTCGGCATTGGATTCATCGAAACCGCTGATCGACCAAAAGGCCACCCAGACTCGGTTTTCCATGTGCTTGGACAGATGTGGTTTGGCCAGTGTTTGTTTGGCTATCTTGGTAAGTAGAAGATGTTTTACTCTTGTTTACAAGATGTTCAATGATTTGGCCATGCAATAAAGAGACCAAAATCAATATCGCCGAGGTTAACGTTTAAATTTTGACAAGAAAAATCGCCCAATTGTTTCAACTTGGCATGTTTTTGGTCGTTTCTGTTGTAAATGTGAAAATTATTTTTGAATTTAATTTAGTCATTTAACAAAGAGCCAATGAGTCCAGATGTGACTCAAAGACTGTTCTGTTTGTTCAGCAACCTCAAAACGTTTAGGAATAGAAAGTTGTGGTTTGCCTAGTTTGTCATTTTCTTCTTTGCCGGTAATATATAATTTGGAGGACTTTTTGGAGCACTTTCATCATTCTCCTAAACTCCATATTGACAGAACAATTAACAATTTTTTTCTCGGAAGCATTCTTTCTTTATATATGTGTCTTAGGTTTTTAAAACCCTTTGTTACAAGTCACAAACGTACAAACAAGTCCATTTTGTGGAGACTAGTTTCAGATTTATTCCCTTTTCAATCCACAGTTTACAATGTTTTGAAACGATCACGCATGTCAACATAAGCGCGCGCACTAACTGTCTTAGTCTATCTTAGCGCGCGGAATGTTTACAAAGTTCCATTCGCTCTTGTTATTGATCTTTGGTTCTCCTCTATTTATTTGAACAGCTTCGCTGACTTGTCTAAGTAATGCATCGTGATGAAATGACTTTACCACATTACAAGTATACTTCGGTATATTCGATCGGTGTTTTTCTTTGGCATGCCTCCATAATACAGAATTTCCATTCTTGTTCTCTAGATCTTTAAGGTGTTCTTTTCCTCTGCTGTGTTTCTTGCCGTTTCTCCTATGTACTTCTGATCACATTCATTGCATACTATATTGTATATAACGTTTGTGGCCTTGCAAGGACCTTTGCCCCCTGATGTGCATACAATGCAATCGTCCTTACTACAATTAGTAATTCTGAACGGATCTGATCTCTGCAGTACACTCTTTACACTTACGCCAGCTTCTTCAACAATTTTTATTTTCATACCTGAATCCTTTACATCGTTATCTTTCTTTCTTTTCGATTTATTTTTATTGGTTTGTTTGTTTAGTTTAATTGCTTTGCTTGTTTATTTATCATTTGACCAGTAACCACATGTCCTCTTAGAGGGCTTTTATTATAAACTTAGCTTGGACTCGAACCTTTATGAAAACGAAAATGGAAACGCCAGCTGAACGTTTATGTGTGCACAACGAAAGCGGAGCCTTGACGGCTTGATGGTTTTGTGATTACTCTGTGGGCGACATTGAACAGGAGTCAAGTGAGCCTATCTGTGTGTGGGCGGGAATCATTTTATTAAAATGCCTTTCCCATGCGAGCGACGCGTTTTTGTATACGTCGCTCACATTCAAAGAAATACACATTCAAAGAAGTTCAACAAATTTGGATGCAACAAAAACGTTTTTAATGACGTTAATCATTGTATATAAGTGTACTAAACTTACAGATATAATAATTGATTTGCATATCAAACTTACTTTTATACATCAAAACAATATTTTCAGATTAAGGTGATGATTTCATCATCAAAAGCCTGACCTACACTTGCGAGATAAACATTACGATAAATATCATACACAGATACACAGATTGCCTATTTGCATTGTCTTCTCTATTTTAGCTCACAAACCATAAAAGTGACCATTACTATTTGAATGGCAAAATTTCCATAGAACAAACTGCCACAATCTGTGTATGCCTATGTGTCTATAGCAAGTTGGCACAGGGTCAACGCTGTCTACGTTATAACTCTAATAAACGTACAATCGTAGAAATAACTCATGCAACTCATGGGACCAATCAGTTATTTGAAATCCTTTAATAATTCTTAGTCAGTCACCCTACCACAACCCGTCCCAATCAATGTTGATTGTATAGCTTTGGTTTTTCTGTTGTATGAGCCTCGGCTTGGCGGTAATTTGGGAACAACATTGAATGGGGGTGGGGGTGGGTGGGTGGTGGGGGTAGAAGGGGGGTAATCATTACATACACTTTCAAAAACGATTTAGAGTTCCCGTGTTCCAATGAATATGTCTATGATTGCAGTTTTCATGCCAAGGAAAAAGTCCGTGCCGTACCATGTTGCTCTGTACCATATCGTAGCAAGTGATGGTCAACGTTGATCCATTCAAAAGGACGAGAGACATGGCACGGCATATAACAAGAAGTGGACTTTTCACCTTCATACGAAAACTCCTTTTAGGTATATAATAATAATCATACAAATAATTAATTTCTACAAAACCCAAGTTATAAATAATTGAGGTTTTTCTAATATTATAAAGATTAAAAAATGAATCACTAAGAAAATTAACAGTGATCTGGCTAATAACATACAGATTATAGAATCATTGACCAATTTTTACAAGCCTTGCCTAACGTGTATAAGGGGGCTTTCATTTATTGTCATGAGAAGAATCTAATAGGGGATAAATTCAATTCTCTTTATTATGTTATTAAGGAGAGGGTGAAAGAATTGTATTTTATCCTACTACGAAGAAACAAGGGGGAGGGGGGTTCAGATGATATTTCGACAGCGACTTCAAAACAATTTTCCCATGCAGGCAATAATAAATGAGTGCCCTATGGCTAGTTTACATGTGACGTCACGGCAGCCATCTTGGTTGAACTTGAACACAAGATTTCTCATCAGCATCGCTTGTTCGTTCATCCAACATGGTTACCGCTCCTTTGTGTTTTCGTTCTCAGTGGAATGAATAAAACATAGCAAATGCTGGGTTTCATCCATTCCTTTGAGAATCAAAAGACAATGAAGCGGTAGCCATGTTGGATGAATAAACAACAGACCCTTATGAGAAATCTGTTGAAGTTCATCCAAGATGGCTGCCGTGACGTCACATGCAACCCAAGAATAAGTGACTGTGAATACTTCACACCAACTCTACCAAAACCCTTGTTAGTAGCTTTTGTCCAAGTATTTGAGTTGTTTTGCCTCGGCTAATACCAATGGCGTTTGAATTGTTTAATATATTAAAGAGTGCTTTGCTGGAATACCATATTTCATGGGAAATTTGTTTCAATTAATGTGATCACGTCCACAAACTCCCCTGGGCTAAAATCTTTTTATTTTTGAAATCACTTCTTTTAATAATAAGAAATAACTAACACAGCCCATTTTTACTGGTTGTAGACTTTTCTCTAAGTTACTGACGTTTCAAATGTCATTATGCTAATTAGATGACGTCAAATTAAGCATAAAAACACCCAAACGCCAATTTCAGCTATTCTAATGGAAAACATATAAAACTTTAATATGTATTGTTTTGATTGCACTAGAGTGATTTTCATAAACCCATGAAATACATTTTAGTGTATTTAGTACTATTAAGGCTGGTTCACACTAGCGTCGGATTCGGAATCGGAAGCAGAAAACAAAGGAAAAGACAAAAGAGTTAAGTCAAGCGTGTGACATAAGACATCGACATAAGCATCGCAAGAAGCATAAGACCAAGCATAAGCATAATCAAAGACAAAGGAAGGAACAAAGAAAAACACCTTTCTTTTGTATTCTAATCCCTAAATTCTTTGTTGTTTTCTTACGATTCCGATTCTGATTCCGACGCTAGTGTGAACCAGCCTTTAGTCTCTAATTCCTTTGTTTTCTATTGTTTGAATCTGGCTATTACTAGCTAATAATTAACTTTTGTTTCACAAGTTTATGAAAACCACTCTACTGTGTACAAACTAGTTGATATCACTGAAGCAGAATAGTGCGAAAAAACAACAGCAAGGTAGAGTGATTTTCATTGGACTGTGAAACAATTACTAATATTTAGTGTTTAATTGTGTCTAATAGTTGTAATGCAACAAAAGAAAACAATGGGTGCAGAGTCTATTAGCTTAGTAAATATTTCACAGTCCGGTGAAAATCACTCTAGTCAGTGTCTAATAGTCTAATCAAAACAAAAGAAAACCATGGAAATAGTGTCTACTAATGTCTGCCATCACTCTAACTAAATACTATTATACACTTAATAGTTGGTATTTGTTTCACGGATATATCATTGATGGCGTGTACTCTATTTGCAAATTAACAAACCCAAACCTCAAAAGAATTCTACAAACCCCTTGCAGTTTATTGGGAAGTTGTCTTGCAAAAAGCCACTTTAATTCAAACAAACAAAATCTGTTCGTTCTATTTCATTTTGTAGCATTTTACGACCATTTCCATTTTTCAAAAATCGGGAACCGTGAAATAATCAAAAATCAGAACCGTGAAATAATCAAAAATCAGAACCGTGAAATAATCAAAATGGGCATGTATTGTCTTTGCATTTTATCAGGCAATAACAGTAACATAATTAGTATAACATTAACATAAGTACTATAACATAATAATAGAGTGATTTTCATAAACCCGTGAAACAAATTTTAGCTATTAATGTGTAATAATCAAATTCAAACAATAGAAAACAAAAGCTTTAGAGTTTAGTAGTGTTTAATAAGCTAAGTTTTATTTCACAGGTTTATGAAAATCACTCTACTATGGTACCCTAAATATCATAGAGTGATGGCACTTAATCGAGTCACTTTCATCGGACTGTGAAACAATTACTAATAGTCAGTGTTTAATAGTGTCTAACAGTTGTATTGCAACAAAAGAAAACAATGGGTGCAGAGTCTATTGGTGTCTATTAGCTTAGTAACTATTTCACAGTCCGGTGAAAATCACTATCCGTGAAATAGAAACTATTTCCATTGTTTTCTTTTGTTTTTATTAGACTATTAGACACTGACTATTAAATTATGTTTCACTTTTGATTTAGTGCCATCACTCTAGCTGTCAAAAACGACGTAAGTGAAAATATATGAAGACTAAAACCATCATTTACATGTAACCAAGTAGAGGTGAAAATATGGGAAACTAACTTCGGCAGTGTTGTAATACCTTCATTATGTGTCCAACATTGGAATTCTGTGCCCTTTCTTCCGGTTCTGCAATTCATAATTATAATAATAAATTTAAAGAGGAAACAGAGATCACAAAAGTGGTTTTCACTAGGGTCCTAACAAAATATATTTACATAAAAACAAAAGAAAAAAATATAATTCAGCAAGACATTTCAAGGTTAGTCGTTAGAAAAGCTGTTAATTATAAAAATTGAAAAGAAAGAAAATCAATAAAGCATAGTAAATAAATGAAAGTCGATTTGAAGGCCTGATGCTATTTCGAAATTCTTTATGTATATATATTAGATCTAAGTAAATTCGTTTCTATTTATGTAAATGTTCTGTATGTAATTGGTTGATGCGTAAATAAATAAAAGTAAAAAAGTCTTATAGTAGTGATAGCTTTTAAGAAAAATACGCATAATTTCAAAAGGTTGTCTGAGCAAAAGGAACTGGCCCTTTGGCTGTAAGAAACGAACTCCGAGAAAACCCAGTATCGCTCCCCTAAGGAGATTGGGGATTTTCCTTAGTTCCCCTCTCCTCAGTCCCCCAGATCGTTTGATTCGCCGATATTTAATTAAGGAGGCTTCCTACAATTTTTCTAGTGCTCGACCGGTCAACTTGAAACGGCTATAGTTCTTACATGAAAGCACCTACAGTTATGACCTTTCGTCCACTTACTCCATAAAGACTGAAAGTTGTATTGGTGGGTATTTTGTTTACATCAGTGTTACCATAGCGACGAAATGATGACGTCACTCTTTTAGATGCCAAGCAATTTTACGCGTTTTTCGACCTAAACTTTTAAAATGACAAACAAGACGTTAATATTTAGGACTTTGCCTAGCAGCATACGAATTTTGGAGAAACTCGTATAGACAGATTTTGAATTATTCGAGGCGCAATTTTTTACCCCAAAAATCACAATTTCCAGTCTTCGATTCAATAATTTTAAAAGCAAAGCAGCATGACAACTCTTCGACTGTCCAAATGTTGTTCAAATATCAGACTACTTCTCTACGAAGTTGCACGCGAGAAAGTGCTTTGGATCTCCGTCAGCATACGTCCATTTAGACATGAAATTGGGCGAAATTTTATCAAAATTTATACACAAGACGTTTAGTGCTCCTAAAGAAAAGTCTCTCGGTCAACTGTTTTCTCCCTTTGGTGAGTAGAACTTCAGTATATTAGCAATAAACTATCCAAGCGCCGATTCAATTGAAGCTTTCTAAGGTACTGAAATAAAATTTCAAAGTTGAGTATATTCGGTGTAACTTAGCGCAGCAAGATTCTAGGTTCAAGTTGTTGTTTTCATTCTCACATTCCTGCATGCAGGCATGCTTCAGTATGCTAATTCGAGGCAATGGTCACCATGGCGTGACGCGTTACTTCACTACTGTGTTCATTATGGAAACGTTGAAGGTAAGTTGTTAACAGAAAAAAAAACCAAAGCCGGGAACGCATTCCAAACTTATAGCCCGCGTACGGAAACGCACTAGTGAGGTAGCGCGTCACGCCATGGTGACCATTGCCTCGAATTAGCATACTGAAGCATGCCTGCATGCAGGAATGTGAGAATGAAAACAACAACTTGAACCTAGAATCTTGCTGCGCTAAGTTACACCGAATATACTCAACTTTGAAATTTTATTTTAGTACCTTAGAAAGCTTCAATTGAATCGGCGCTCGGACAGTTTATTGCAAATATACTGAAGTTCTACTCACCAAAGGGAGAAAACAGTTGACCGAGAGACTTTTCTTTAGGAGCACTAAACGTCTTGTGTATAAATTTTGATAAAATTTCGCCCAATTTCATGTCTAAATGGACGTATGCTGACGGAGATCCAAAGCACTTTCTCACGTGCAACTTCGTAGAGAAGTAGTCTGATATTTGAACAACATTTGGGCAGTCGAAGAGTTGTCATGCTGCTTTGGTTTTAAAATTATTGAATCGAAGACTGGAAATTGTGATTTTTGGGGTTAAAAATTGCGCCTCGAATAATTCAAAATCTGTCTATACGAATTTCTCCAAAATTCGTATGCTGCTAGGCAAAGTCCTAAATATTAACGTCTTGTTTGTCATTTTAAAAGTTTAGGTCGAAAAACGCGTAAAATTGCTTGGAACCTAAAACTGTGACGTCATCATTTCGTCGCTATGGCAACCCTGATGTAAACAAAATTCCCACCAATAAAAATTTCAGTCTTTATGGAGTAAGTGGACGAAAGGTCATAACTGTAGGTGCTTTCATGTAAGAACTATAGCCGTTTCAAGTTGACCGGTCGAGCACTAGAAAAATTGTAGGAAGCCTCCTTAAAACACTACCGTGGTGGACAGAAAACGCTTTTCGCTCAAAAACAAACAAACAAACAAACAAACAAACAAACAAACAAACAAACAAACAAACAAACATACAGACAAGCAAACAAACAGACAAACAAACAAATAACAAAACAAACAAAAAAAACAAACAAAAAAACAACAAATAAACAAAAACAAACAAACAAACAAAAAACTGAATGAAAGAGTAATAAATAGCCACGTTTTTAACTAAAAATCGGCAGGGGATACTCATCAACATGGAAAGACATTTCTCAGAGGCGTCGAGAAGAACTTTGCACTCTTACATAGCCTTACTCATTTTGTTTGTTCACTCCTTGTACAGTCGAGGTTTCTCATATAATATCCGATGTAATCAACGTACAGATAAGCTGCGCACACACTAGGACACACACACTGTACTACGATGAGCGCCTTCAGGGTGAGCAGAGAAAAATAGTATAATAAAGAAAAATGACCTCTGATACTCGTGTTGCTAATACCTGATTTGTTTAAATTTTAAGCCGGTTTAGGTGAGGTGTTATTCCCCTCTTCGTCGCTGACTTTATTTGTCATTTCTTTGTCTTTGCCCGTCTGATTTTCGTTCTTTTTTTTCTGAAAATATCAAAAGGAAAGCCAATCGTGAACGACATAAAATCATTATTACGAAAAAATCCAAAATTATTTGATTCATGCAGAATATTGGAAACCAACATCTACTTCTTTTATTTTTAAAATTTCTGTTGTGCGCTTCGTGAGACAAAATAGAAGCCAGCAGCAAGGATCTACAGTAACTACATTTGAATTTTTTTGGCTGTATCTAGCCGAGTGATCTTACATTGGTGATAATTTTATGTGAATGAGACGACGTCTCAGTGATAAACATATACGGGTGGCAGGCAAAGCAAACACACAAACAACTGAACAAACAAACAAAACAAAAATCTTGCATCCACATTGCGAGGTGACTCTTTTTGTCGCGGGTTGCAATGTACAGTGTAAGGCGGCTGTATTCGTAGCGGAATAAATCTCATTACAATATTACTCTAGCTACTTATAGCTTGAAACAACGTTATTTAGTTTTTCATCAGGATATTTTCTTCTCTCATTTTTGATTTCAGTGTTAACGACTAGGAAAAAAAAGGAACAAACAAACAAACGAACAGACAAACAGGCAGACAGACAGACAGACAAACAAACATACATACAAACAAACAAATGCACAGCAAAAATACAACAACTTGCAAAGTAAGCCATGTACAAGTAGTTGCAAGTTGACAGAAGATTGTTGTTCAAACATACATATTTTATTTGGCATCACAATTTTAAAAGAAATCATTTACATATAAAAGACATTACACGAGCTTTTATAGATGCAAGCCATCTACAATAATCTGTATGGGCTAGCCAAGGTAGATGGCTCAAATATATCGTGACAAGATGTAAATAAGCATTCTTGCTTAGTTTTTTAAAACTGACTTTTCATTATAGTGAGTCTAGCATGCACTGCACAGTGAATTCATAAAATCAGGCTATTTGATTATGCACCTGCTTTGCTTGACAATAATATTTACCTTTTTCACGAAGAAAACAACAACAACGATGATGCCACCTAGTACAACTACTGCAATTACGATACCAGCTATTGCACCACCACTCAGTTTTTCAGGTCCTGGTGCTAAGAAAAAAAATCCAGATGCAAATCATGTTAATATAGTTGTACTGCAATGATTACAATGAAAGAACTTCTCGCAAGGAACTGCAAAGGGAATTCCAAAAAGCGGTTGCCACTCCATGGGGTAAATACTTCATTTGTCGTAAATATTATAAATAATAAGAAACCCTTACTGTAATTACCAACAATTCCACCCAACAACATCTGGGTGAAGTTATTGTCAATTATAGTAAGGCTTTCCTGTGGCAGCTAAATAATTGTCATTTGCAAGATCAATCGATTGGATGATTGAATGAATTAATGAATGATTAAAAGTTTGAATTATATATTTTAAGGAGAAAATATACCGACAAAATATTCAACTACCACAGGAAGTCCAAACTCACGAAGGAAGGTAAACATGATCTGTATACACCTATTTCAATTAACGTTGTCGGTATCAAACCTATGCGAATCACCCGAAAGGGGGTATGGGAAGAAATGAATAAAGTCATAAAATCACAAAAATCTCACATTACTCAAATTGAGCTTGCTTTGACCTTAATTATGCACTAAAGAACTTCACTTACTGATGCTAAAGCCAATACCAAAGTGGAAAATTAAAGAAGGGAAAGTTTTGCTAATACCCATAGTCCTTTTCGGTCTTTTCGCGTGGGCTTGAGAGCTCTCACATGACAACCTTTTTTGAAATAGGTGTATATGGGGTAAAAAGAGAATAAGCCTCAAACCACAGCTTTTTGTTTAGCCAGAGAAACCCACGTAGCACTGTGGTGATGTAATAGATTCATAAAATCTATTATATTCTATTGCCATTTTATCAATTGATATTTTCATGTGTAATTCATTATATTCTTATGAATATATTACATCCACTATGGCATTCTTTTCCAGACAAAAATATATATTGTATGATAAAGTTCAAGTCAAAAAAAAAAAAAAAAAAAAAAAAACCGTAAAAAACAATGAATTCCAAAGAATTGAGAGTCAGGGGAACTCATACAATGTAGAAATCCTATTTTCCTGACAATTGGAACTGTACTGTGAAAACCAGCCTAGGGGGCCCAGGATATCTCAGGTATTTACAAACCAGATTCCCTGGGTCCCCATGGATGTGTGAAATTCAACAGTACATAATTAATAATAATAATAATAATAATATTTATTACTTATAACGCGCATTTTCCATGTGGATATGATCAAATGCGCGATAAAATAAATAGAATAAAATAAATATAAATATAAATGCTAGATAAAAATATAAATACTTTGCCCTACATCAAAATATACAAAACGATAAAATGATAAATACAAAATATAAAAAAATTAAAAACTAGAATAAAACTAAGTATCAATTAAGATATGCTACACTGAAGTAGTATGTCTTCAATAAAGATTTAAATCATACATTGCCAGCCTCTCTAAGGCTTTGCTTTAACAGTGCCCTGGTGCCTGAGTTGACTAATATTTAGACAATAGCACTATAAAATTGTATCATGGTAGTGAGCCTGAATGGTTCCCAGGGCTTGCTGAGATTTGAGCTGCATCTACATAAGCAAGATTTCGTTGACACTGACAAGTTTTCGTCTTGTGTAGATGGATGAACAAGTTTCCCTGGGCATTTAGTGCTTGTCAAGAAAAACGTGCTTGTGTAGATGCTACAAGTTTTCCTTGACAAGTTTCTTCGTGCCCGGAATATACAGTAGTCTCCAATAATATAGATTACTTCAATGTCAAATTTCCTTGTTGTCTACACAAGCAAACCTTTACCTTGATAAGTTTGCCTTGAAAAGGAAAACACTGGCATGCCAGCTTTCAAAAAAGTAATTAAGTTGACAAGGAAAGATGGTAATGTTTCGTCATCTATACAAGAAAGTTTTCTTTGAGAAGGAAAACTTGTCAAAACTAATGTGTAGAATGTGATGTGGCTTCAGAGCTCATCTTTGCTCATCTGCAATTCAAACTGCTAGTATGGACAAAGAGACCTTATTACACTTGCCTTTTGGTTTTGTTACTGGTGGCTCTAAAATAAAGCAAAAGAGAATGAATGAAAATGGAAGTTAATAGGCCTACGTGTACAATGTAAAGTATAGGAGCCAGTTGTACAAAGCCTGGATAAGCGCTATCTGCCATATAAATCCTTATCCAGTGGCTTAAATTTCAGAACTCAAGATGATCTGGTGGATAACTTCTATATATATGAGGACGGGGATGCTCATTGGAAGGTAAATGTACCTGAGTGGGAGTGGCAACAATTCATTTCTACCCTAAAAGGTACTGATTCAAAAACAAAAATTAAGAATTAATTAAAAATAATGAAACACTTTGTTATCTATGTGCTTTGAAGATTCAATTTAGATCATCGAAATCGTCCCTTTTATGCTGATTTTAGGTAGTTTATTTACCCCTAAACAGTCCCTAAAAGGTACCAGCTATGTCTTTGGTAGTCCAATTAAGTATGAGACACCCTAAAAGGTACCAGATTTCAGATTTTGACCCCTAAAAGGTACGACGAGCATCCCCGTCCATTTACGATCGGAGTCCCCCCCCCCCCCCAGGCCCTGCACTAGGAAGTTCTTGTCACTAATGGCAAGTACTGAAAGCATAAAATATTTAGTTTTTGGGCCCACACTAATAGGCTTATGCCATTGTGGTGTCCCTGCTTTCATGTTTCAAAGGAAAGCTATTAAATAAAAATAAAAACAAAATCAAATCAAACAATTATTATTAATAATGCATATAGTCGATCAGAGAACTTAATTGAGGCTTTGAGGTGAAATGTTCTTCAAAACAAAAGATAAAGGAAATATCTTGTGATAGTCCCCTTCATAGTTCTCTGTGCCATCTTGAAAAGTAGCCATGTCTTTGCATCCCTCAAGATGGTGCAGAGAACTCTGAAGGGGACTATTCTTTGGGAGTTCTTGATCTTACATTATGCTCAGACAAGTCAACCAACACCATTATTTTTGAACCATTTCAAACCAGTTATAGAAGTCGAAAAATGGTGTGAAGAGTCACTTAGCTATAAGATGTTTTCATTTTGTATCCTACACCGGCCCTGTACATTTAAAACAATGGATGAAAATCAGTAATTTTACTTACTTCCTGTAGTAGTAGATCCAGTAGGTTTGGGAGTTGTTGTACCTGGTAAAGAAAGTAAAATACATTGTATAATTTGATAATAATTCCTGGAAGCAGTGTATCAGCAACTTTCAAATAATTGTATTTTAAATTTTGAATTCCTATCAAAAACATGAACTTGCATGTAATGAATCTATCGACCAAGTCCTTTACAGGGACACATAATACAATATATATGTAAACATTAAATTAATTTATTGGAATGCCCAGACCATCAGATGTAGGGATGATAATATAATAATACAATCATATGTGAGTTTTTTTACAAAAGATAAAATTAACACAGTCATGTATAAGTAGTATAAAAATATCTGACTGTAAAAATGCATGTAATGAACAATCATGTATTCTCCAATATTTTGAAAACACACTAGCGGTACTGTACACAACTACAGAGAAATCTCTTGGTATGGACGCTTTAAAAAAATGCAAACATCTTAATAAATATTACAATCTCTAGTTCCTGCGAAATCTCTTTGTTTAAACAACCTCATCTGTATCATGGACTCTCTCTGTTAGACAATGGACAAGGCTTTTAAAGTAAAGAGAAATATTAATAGAGTTGGGTTTTAAGGTTTCATCAAAATAAGTCCAATGCACATTTGATGTGTGCAATCTTTTGTGTAATTTCTTATTAGTTTATTATAGTTTAAAGCAACTGGAATGCATATTAAAAACATATGACTACAGTATACATAAACACAACGACTGTGTCCTAGTACCCTTGGATTGTACGTTTCTTTTTTACTCCTCAAATACAATGTTCACCAAATTAACCATCATCTAAACAGAAGGTCCATGTATGAATTCTTCATCAGACTTTAACTTCTGAGTTTACAATTCTGATGTTATCTAATCAATTAAGACATCAACAACATGATTTATGCAAAAATTCCTCTGAATATCATTGTGAGAATAACTTGGTATCGCGACAATGAAGTGTATCACAAAATACATCATATGACTTAAGATCACTCTAAGTGAGAGGGGTGAGCAACACAGCCCTTTCTATTGTCCTCTAATCTGCTTGTATAATTGGATTATTTTGGAAGGTATGGGGGCCAGTGATGATAGATTTAGCTTTAATAGCATTCCTAATAAGGCCACCAACGCTAAAGCTAAATCTGTCATCACTGGCCCCAGTACCTGTCAAAATAATCCAATTATACGAGCAGACGAGAGGACAATAGAACGGGCTGAGTTGCTCACCCCTCTCACCTAGATCACGACTGGGACCCAATTCAAAGTGAACACAGATATTAAAACCATTGGAACGTTTGTTTCTAAGATCATGCTTTTTATTATTCAATTTTCATATGTGTTACAAATTCTGATTTTCTGATTGGTCAGTTTGTACCACATGACGCATTGTTATGACGTGACAACATGTCATTATGCAATAATGCCATGCTGTAAAGACAATACAGAATGACTATAAAGCACAGTGAGAAAGAATTAATGTTCCTGGTGATAAACTTGAGGATTTTTTGGAAAAAAATAAGATAAACAAGCATATTTGACACAAAAAGAAGACTGCTTGGCGTGCCTGTTTTTAAGGTAATAAAACTGTAATTGAAGTTTTTGGTGTAAGTTTACTGAGATCAACATATTTCAACAGCTTGAAAACAGTCAGTTTGCCGGCTTTCCAAATTCATCAGATCTTAATATTCAATACTGTTTTTTAGACTGGTTATCCAAAACCTATCTCATAGAAAGCTCAGAAAGTCTGTCACCACAAGTTCTCTCAGATGGGGTAAAGAAATTTTACCAAGAATCGAAGAAAACGCCAAACGAGTACCTGATGCCTTCGGCTAAATGACACTGAAACTACACTTCTTGTTCAAGTCTACTTCTCGGCTACGGCCTCGTGCAGTAACTCGACTTGTGAAGATAAATCCCGATAATTCACTCGCTGCGTGCGTTAACCTCTAATTAAAATAACAGCTATAACAGAGGCCAGAAAGGCCAAAAGCAGAGGGAATAATGTGACTTCAGAGCTTCAAAGGAGGGGGGCCTAGGGGGGTTACGAATACCGCAATCCCGCACGAAAAATTCGAAAATACCGCAATCTCGCACGAAAAAATGGTCAATCCCGCAATCCCGCATGAAAAATTTGAAAATACGGCTCACCACACGAAAAAATTCTAAATACCCTTCCCACGGGACCTCACGCGCAGAAACATGAATCACAGAAACATGAAATTTTTCTATCGAGCGCCAGAAGCAAAATCCCGCATCTTGCAGGCCTCAAAAATACCGCATTACTGCAATTTCAAATCGTTTTTCCCGCAATACCGCAGCTCAAAAAAGAAAATACCGCATACCGCAGGGTTTGAGAATCCCGCAATACCGCAATTTTTTTTGTAAAATACCGCAATACCACACAAAAAAATGGTCAATCCCGCAATCCCGCAAACCCCTAGGACCCCCTCTCAAAGGACTGACAGCAGATAAATACAATTTGTAACTCAGTTCATAAACACAACAACTTTGTCCTAGTGCTCTTATACAATCATGGATACATTAATTTGCCTATCATTTTCTCCAAGTCATGTAATTCTGAGCTATACTGTACCCGCAGCAGGCCTTTGAATGACAAAATAAAAAAAATATGTATTTAAACGTCATAGACATAATATAACAATGTTTGTTACTTACTTGTGAAATTTGTAGGTGGAGGTGTAGTGGTAGGTGCTGAAAAAGCAAAGTGAACACAGAAATTAAATGATACCATTATTAAATTTTGTATAATGCACTACTGTCCTGTATTTCATATACAACTGCATGACATGTTTGCATGTACACTGTTGCTAATGCAAAACTGAGTTGGTTTAAGGGTAATAGTACTGGGACCTATTTCTAGAGCCCGTCACTAAGGAAATTAATTAAACTTCATATTTTTGTTAATCAGCTAATTTGGATTCAAGCAGTGATACTTGTGAGGTAAACAAAAATCACAAATTTCTTGAGTTTGATGACATCATCGTGACATCATCAAAATTTGATGATGTCACAGATGTCATTTAATGACATCAACGGAACAGCAAAATTCCTATAATTCTTAGTATTTCAAAAAAGACATTTAATATTCAATTTCAACATAGTATATATGGCTTTACTCATCAAGGTGCACAAAGTTAAAATTTTATGTATTCAATACATACATTTTCCATTGGTTGATAAATTGATAATTAAAATTTTTTAGAGCTCTTTCTTCATCTTCATGAATACATTTTTGCTCATAACTTTGCTAGTTTTCACTTTTCTAGAAAACCCATACATCACTTTGTGGAGCATATAATACATATAAAACATTTCAGGATGAAAATACTGTACATCTAAAGCTTCGATTCAGCAATATTTTGTGCAAAAATGCATCTTGTTTAATTGCTATAAAAAATGTATAGCCATTAAGAGTCTTAAACATGGCGGCTCTCAAGTGAAGGTGCAGGCAGACTGACCAGCGGATATTCACAAGTATCCAATGAACACAAAGTATTCAAATGTTTTTGGTGGATTCGGTGCTGAAATCAACAACGTTCTAACTACAGAAAAGTCGCCAATACTTAATAGTTTTTGTTGTCGTTAAATGGAGCAGAAAAATGCAGTAATTACTGTAATGTTAGGCATTGTTTAAGAGAAAAGCAAGGCCTTGGAGAAGTAGAAGTCTAAATGGTTGCTGGGGCATTCAACGACCTATTTTTACTTCATATGTTACGATCAAGAATCAAGTCACAATTTTGAAAATTGAGCCGGTAAGCTCTTGCTTTTTATAACAGTGAAACATTGAAGTATTTATAAATTTCATTTCTATAAATAGAATAGCTTCTACTCTTCATGACTACAACCAAATCACAAAAAATTGTATAATAGAAGCGCTTCGACCTGGTAGGGGGTAGTGGTGACCTGGTTGACTGACTTTATGCTTCATGCTCCTCTTTTAAACTGATATTATCAAATATACAACTTTAAGGTGGCTCGATCGAGTTTTTCAGTAGAGCTACCAGTCCTCTTTGAGTGAAAACTGTTTGTTCATGAGCAGTCTGAGAGTAAATTAAGTACTGCACCCTTATCAGACAAAGTTCAAAGTTTATGATGATGTATGTTATATGGAGATCGGCGCTATTATGGCGACGCCTTAAAAGGATTCACCTTTTTACACATTCTCGATTTTAATGAGTTCTAGGCTTATTCTTGAGAAGTGCTCTTGTGATCTTGTAGTTAACATCATTGCCTTTAACTCTAGCAAGTTTAATCAAATTCTGAGAGAGCATTTTCGAGATATCATTCATTTGATAAGAGATTTTAACTGCAAAAATCGAGCGTAAACAAAACAACTTTATAAAATCTCCTACAATTAAAAAGAAAGTAGCACATCTAAAAGTTAATTTTTCATCTCAAATTGTTGTAAAGATATCAAATTTGGCTACTGAAAGAGACGAGAGAAATCACATTAATTGATATCAAGAAAAGTGAGCCGAAATCATGTATATGGACGTGCTGAATTTGCTTCTGTTGCCCAAATTTCGCTCCGTTACATAAACTGCAATACTTAAAGATCCCTTTCATTGATAAACCCAGTCATTGCTGCCCCTCTTGGATCAAGTGATCACAACTCTGTCAGATGGTCGCCTAAGTCAAGGAATAGTCAGAATAGTGTGACAGTTAATATATGCAAATGTCTGGTCCGCCATTATCCTCAGTCAAGTATCAAGTGAACGCTTTTGCTAGATGGGCTGCAACACACGATTAGTCTAAAGATCTTGGTCCCAATCCCACTGTCAGTGCACTTGGTACTTCTTTTACCTCTCAATTAACAACTGCTATCGACCAAATCTTCCCACTAAAGACCGTGAAGCACGTCGCTTTTCATAGTGGTGACGTCTCCCTTTGGCGTTCTTTAAAATCAAAGGTCAAAAAGAAATTGCAGAGAGAAAGAAAAACTTTTACCAAAACAAAGTACAACATCTTCGGAAAGCAGACTGTCGTGAATGGTGGTGTGCTGTGAATGACATGTCTGGAAGATCTCATAAAACTACTGACAAGTTTTTCCCTCCATCACGATGGCAGATCTCTGAGCCAGCAAGAGCTAGTTGATTCCTAAAATGATTTTTATGTTTCAGTCAATGCTGATATTCCTCCACTGAATGTAAATACTTAAGCTTCGAAGAGCTCACGCCTCCTAGAGAACTGATGAATGAAAGGCATTGTTTTTTATGTTCTTAACCAATCAGAGGTGCCTTAGAACAAACCAATCAGAAGTAGCTGAGGATGAACACAGAAAAAACATTTGCAGTTTATAACTGTCTTGTTCCTGGCCTAAAGGCCTGGGCACGATTAAAAATGGCTCTTCGATAAGCTTAAAACGAGGACAGAAAGAGGCAGCTAAAGCCTTACTTCAAACTGCTTTATACTCGTCCCTCATTTGGATTTGGTGAACTTCTCGGATGGAGTACTTTTCTTGGCATGGGACTCCATTCCGGAGTTGATACAGTTGTTGACAGTTATCTCTTGCTACCACAGCATGAAATTAAAGATTTACACTAGCGTAAAGCTATTGTAAAGATGTCGTAAAGATAGGAAAACCGCATCTTTACACTCTTTTATTTTTGTGTAAAGGTAAACTTTACACATACTTTATCTTGAAGCGTAAAGCCAAGTAAACGGAACAATGTACGCTGCTTTAAGCATAGCGTAATGTCATATAAATACAAACTTTACGTTAGCGTAAAGCTACGTAATCGATAAAGATGATCTTTAATCAAAGCTTAAAGCAGCATAATTGTGACCAAAGGCGATCTTTAAACTTAAGTGTAAAGCAACGTAATCGCGTCCAAAGGTGATCTTTAAAGTCAAGTGTAAAGCAATGTAATTGCGTCCAAAGGTGATCTTTAAAATCAAGCGTAAAGCAATGTAATCGTGGCCAAAAGTGCTTTTTAAACTCAAGCGTAAAGCTACGTAAAATCGGTTATAAATATCCATTTTTGTGGTTACTGGCTTTTAAAGCCAGTAACACATTATGTCATCGGGTATGCGTGAGGGTGTGTAATTCGGGTTTGCCAAAGTTGACACGAAGTGATATATTCGGCAGGCATTCGGAATGACTCGAGGTTTACTTAGTCAGTTTTAGTCGATTTTAATGATTGAAATATAATTCACTCCAAGAAATATTGTCTTTTCATTATCCATTATTGCTCTTTTTATATAAATCTTTTCATCTACGTGAACTGTGTTGCACATTTTTCGATAAATAATAGCTTTATTCCAAACAAAAATACCAGTAAGGTATATAAGGAATACAAACAAAAATTGAATCTAGACTACACTATAATATAATATAATATAATATAATATAATATAATATAATATAATATAATATAATATAATATAATATAATATAATATAATATAATATAATATAATATAATATAATATAATATAATATAATATAATATAATATAATATAATATAATATAATATAATATAATATAATATAATATAATATAATATAATATAATATAATATAATATAATATAATATAATATAATATAATATAATATAATATAATATAATATAATATAATATAATATAATATAATATAATATAATATAATATAATATAATATAATATAATATAATAATATAATATAATATAATATAATATAATATAATATAATATAATATAATATAATATAATATAATATAATATAATATAATATAATATAATATAATATAATATAATATAATATAATATAATATAATATAATATAATATAATATAATATAATAAGTGTAAAGTATATAGATATGTATGTAAATATATAAATCATCGTAGCTATCTATTGACCATTACAACTGGCATACAACAATTGAATATTATAGCAATATTTAGCAAAAACACCTGATACTGAATCATCATTCATTGATAACAGGTATATGAAAAAATCTTCACTTTTAAAAGAAACGAAAGAATTATTAATAGATATTATATCTTGGATAAAAATATTTCTAACATCAACAAACTGACTATTTTTACACTTGAACAAGTAATGATATTCATCCCCCACTTCATTATCATCACACAGAGAACATAACCTTAATTCGTATGGTGTCTTCGTATATCTGCCACGTTCAACTGGGAAACTATGCGCAGAGATACGAAGCCGTGTAACAGCCTGTCTATATTTTACAACACGCACAGAATTAAGATAACGTTCAAACTTAATTTCCTTTTTAAACCGCCTATAAGTACGAAGCTTTCCCCCATTATCAGTCGAATCATTAATCTGAGCGTTAAACTTTTTTACACAAAAATTGACTAATTTTTCTTTAACATACTTAGTAACTGTCTTAAGTTCATCAATAGAGGGATGAACTTCAGAAATTGTTTTTAGACCGCTTAATTCTAAGACATTGTTCGTAAAAACAATTTCCTTAGAATTTAACTTAATACATAAATTAGCAGCCTCTCCTACTAACGTCTCTTTATATAATGGGTTTGTAATTCTTAACCAATATTTGACTATTAAAGATGAAACTTGGACAGTCAGGGGGACTCTTCCTAACTCTGCATACACAGCTACATTCGAAGCTTTAGAGTGGACACCCAATACTCTTTTACAAAACTTCAAATGAAGCTTCTCAAAAAGAAAAGAGACACCGACAAATTTTTTCTTAAAAGACTCAAAGCTCTTAACTCTGCCTAGAATATGCACGCCCCAGACCTCACAAGCATACAACATCACCGGGACTACCAAAGAGGAGAATAATTTTAACAACACTCGAATTGGTACATTCTCCACATTAGAAAAGGCCTTGAAAATACTATGATAAGCCCGTAAGGCTTTATTATATAAAATGCTTTGGGCAAATTTGAAATTGCCATCGAAATGGAAGTTAATTCCAAGATAAGTATATTCATCTACACATTCTAACTGATGTTTGTCATAAAACCATTTTACAAAAATAAACTTTTTTCTGCAAGATGCTTTACCAAAAATTAAGATCTTAGATTTTTTGAGGTTAACATTTAATCTCCACTTTTTGGAGTATGAACATAACAAGTTAATACTATTCTGGAGACCAGACTCAGACTCAGATAAAATCACTAAATCATCAGCATACAACAGGCAACTCAACTTAACAGAACCTAATGTAACAGGATCACAAGTCGATGCATCAAAAATAAATAAAAATAAATGTGGCGTTTACGAAGATCTCCCGAAAGAGACAGGAAACTCAATGCTAGTTGTTTGATTTTGTGATGTATTTTAAGAAATATTTGTCATTTATAGTCAATAGTTGCGATTATTATATGAATGTTTGGTTGTCGGTAAAATGCGGGCTGTGGACTGCGGGCTGCGGGCTGTGGACTGTTTGCGGACTCCTATTTTTAGCACTGAATATCATGATTTTGTCAATATCGTCAATCATCGTCAATAAAAGAAATATCTAAAATGGTTACCACATGTTATTTGAATGAAAAGCTTTTGCTACGCGGATTTGCTGTGTTTTACCATTGTGGCTGTATGGAAGCCGGCCAAGGTATTCAAATAACTGTTTGAGACACCAAGCGCTTTTACTGACTACAACATGTTTGCCCTTATATAAGAGTACGATTGCTAACTCGTTGCGTGACACCACATGTTGACAGTTGGTAGTTAGAAGATTTAAGAAAATTACACTAACTCTTAACTGAGAAAGGTATGATTTCATAAATTTAATCATTATCTCAAACTTTGAGCTAACTGATAACTGATAAACAACGAAAAAGTTTGTGTTTTAACTGATATGGCGATCGATCCCCCATTCAGACACTGCCTATAAAGCCGTCGGCTCCCTCTTTGCCCCAAATCGGAGGACATCATCTAAACATCTGAAGTTAAAATCTCTGCAGGAAAAACTCTTTTGACTCAAAAAATTTCAGAGTTACAGAGTTTTACTTGCACAGTTTGCGTGAAAGTATTTTGACGTTACTCAATTACAAAACGATGGCTGTTTGTTTTGTTTTGTTTTGTTTCTTCCAAACATCAGAATTCGTTTATTTTGCGCATAGAACAGGGAAAAGTACATATCTCTGAACAGCATGTTCAAAATAACTCCTTGTGACCCATTTCACATTGATGCGTCTAGGTTTTTAAGGGAGGAAAGTAAAAAGATCAACAAACGTTTGCGTGACCTTTAGGAGAAATTACAAACGTGTGAACAGTGTAAGGCCAGACCTTACAACGAAACTATACTGCCTTCAGTCCCATGATGTACCTTTAGAGGAGATCACATAGCTATCCTGAACTGATACATTCCGGGTGTTGATTCACTCTTTCTCTTCTCTATGTTTCGCTTTGCGCGCTGCTCGAGGCGTCCAGGCTGCAACAGTACCCGAGTTGGCGCTCATTGAGCGTCTTTGACTCGACGAACAATGAACTTTGTAGTTAACAATTTCGCCTTAACTTATTAATTTATTAACCTATAGACGATGATTGACGATATTGACAACTGAAATCATGATATTCAGTGCTAAAAATAGGAGTCGGCAAACAGTCCGCAGCCCGCAGCCCGCATTTTACCGACAGCCAAGAATGTATCTGCTTGAGTTAAAGTTTTTGCAAGTCTTTTTGATAAATATTGGGTTTACGGAGACATTCTGAACGAACAGAGAGAACCCGTGCAAACATTGGCATTGCTAATCGATTGAGAGCTTGATTACACGGGGTGAATTTATATCGCTTTGAATGAAATAATCTTGTGCTATTTTGCCTACACAGCCAGATGTAGTTTTCAGCGATGTATACAAGCTCTTTTCAATCTATGACCTCATTTATGATTTTGCCGATTTCTGTAATGCTTAGTTGAGAATTTCCATCCGGACCGTCTGTAGTTTGGATCACGGCGTTCGTACTGACGATTGTTGGTTTTATGCTAGTTAGCATTTCAAAATACAAAATAATTTTTTCTAAGTTTCCTATATTTCTTTGTATTCCTGCCATTAATTTCACTGTTGATTAATTAGGTTTGAAACCTCGACGTTTAAGTCTGGGTGAGTAAACTGGATTTTATTCAATTATATATTTTCGATAGAAATATGCAAATTAAATTTACTTTTCTTGAATGGAGCCTTTGTGTGTCCTTGGGGATGTCTATAGATATAGTGTTTTGGAAACTTTTACTACCTCTCGATTGAGGCGTACTGACCTTGTTTTTGTTGTTTTAAAATGTGAAATGTCACGGTGATGTCACGCAAGATGTGCAGAATCTCCATGAAAGCTTGAAATTTTGATTTTGTGACAAAGAACTTGCTTGTGTGCATGTGTTTTTGCTTTCATGTTTATTTTTCATGAGCTGTATTTAATTACTTCAAATTAAATTTATTTGAATAATTTTGTAATCTTATAGCAAACATAGTTAAACTGTGACTGAAATATAATCAAAGTAATTAACTAATTGTAAAAAATTCTTTGTTTTCCATATTTAGCTAGTACAATTTCACGGATTAAGTACAATCATGGTTTTAGTCATTACATATATTTCTACAGTTTTGTTATCTTTTCTCTCGACTTGTTTTTGATTATTTTACCTGTAACCACATGTCCTCTTAGAGGGCTTTTATTTCTAATGATATAATGAAGCCTTACGTATCAAAACTCAAATACAGGTAACAGTCAGGGGAAGAGACTGGGTCATTTTTCTATGCAGTTTACCGCTTGTCTGAAGCTCATCAATTTTGCGAGATATTAGAGGAAAACCATTTTTGACGATGCTCGATTTTCGCTATTTTAAAAACGTTGATCGATTTAATTATAACATCATTTAAAACTTCAATCTTATCCTCATATTTGGTGTAGAAACCAAGTCCATTGGTGCGCATTAAGTTGTCCATTGCGCCAGATGAAAATGTGCGGTGCGGTCTGAAAACAACTATATCGAGTCACCTTAAATCTGTTAAATATGTACAAATTATAAAAGAAGTTTCTCTATGAACCAAATATCGCTATGAATAAAATAAATTACTCCATAAAAGTACTCATGATAGCCACCAAACTTAAACTTAATACGCTTTTTTGATGCCGTTTCGGCCAGCGGGGCCGTAGGCTCAGTTTTCAGCCGTCGGGGTTTCGTGCGCCCGCGATACTCTCCCCCGGGGGAGAGTATCGCGGGCGCACGAAACCCCGGCGGCTGAAAACTGAGCCTAGCGGGGCCGTAGCGGTTCGGCACGGCCAGTTTTATACTTTTTCGGCAGGCAGCAGTTCGTACTCAAATATGATTTCATTCACTTTTTATTTCAACATTTACTCTCGTGCTGACAGGGTACAAACACTAAACGCTTGGATGGCTCGTTGATATTGGACTGGCGACGATTTTTGATATTGGACTTGCGACGATGTTTGTTGTTTGAAGACAGCGACTACAAAGTCCCGGTTGTTTTCACATCCGAGAATAAACAGCTCAACTTGGAGATGTGACGAATTCCAAGCTGCAGAGGGAGCTGAGAGTAGTTCAGTACAAAATATGACAAGGAATAAGAAATTATCTATTCAGATTTATAGGCATTTTTGCCTATCTTCACGGAGTGTAGACCCGTGTACATGTAGACCACGAGGTATAATGAGGGTCGACATGTTAAATTGGCTTGCATTACCGAGCAGTTTTTACCGAGCATAGATCGTGTGCCTAAAAATTGTTGCTTTGTACACAAATCTAAAACAGTTACATTACGTTCAAAGCTTCTCGAGGCTGCTATAGAGTGCTTTTAGTCAAACCGTTCAATAGTTAACTAAATTTATCTAAATTAGTTAACTATTTAGGTGACGTCACCTAATATAGTGAAACCCCGCCAAGCCAACGGTCATGTAATTCAGGGGGACTTAATTCTTACTTACTAGGCTATTGTACGTTGAAAAACAAATGAATATTGGTTCTAACGTGTAATTTTTTTGAATTTGTTATGCTATAAATCAAGAAATAAATTCGAACGAACGCTTTCAAACGATCGCTCGCGAATTTTGAAAGGTTTCTTTTCGCTTAGCCCCAATTTGTTTACATGCTACGATCCCCTGATTGCTCGTTCGAGCAACTGAACACAACACATCGGTCTGGCATTTTACGGTATGATACAATGCCAAAACAAGTAAGAAAGATCGAAATAACAACTACATATTCGCTTTGTTATACACAACACACTGGTTTCTTGTTTTACTTGGTCCCTTAAGCTACGTCATCAATCACTTGGTCTCAGTTCTCCGGGAGCGCTCAGATATTTTTACACAGGCAACCCAGACAACGCTTTCTCTGTGACTTTGAGGGGTCTTTTTTTGGATAGATAAAAATGTTATGACGCAGCCACTAAAATTTTATTGTTTTTCAGAGTCTCTATTTTTAGAAAATATAGTGGTTTTCTAGGCTTTATAGGCACTTTAATAAACTATATCTAACTTAAATATCTAATTGATTATAATAGATAACTAACTAATGAACTAATTATATGCTACAATTTTAAATGCGTATACATACATGGGCGAGCAAATCCTTTCTACTCAAGAGCTTTTCGAAAGTTTTTTAAATTATTGAGCTCTCGTATTTTGTTTGGCAGCTCATTCCAGACAATGGCACCACGGTAGGAGAAGGAACGTTTCATGAAATTAGTTTTTGGCAAAGGAGGTTGTAAAACATATTTACTGCCTCTAAGATTGTAGCTATGTATCTCGGACGTCAGTTGAAATAGGCTTTGAAGATAATTAGGAGCTTCTTTGTGAAAGACTTTATACATCATTATCTGTAATTGTAATTTTTGTCTTTCACTCAAGTTTAACCACTTTAATTCTGTTAGAAGTTCATAAGACCTGACAGAGTAGTCTGTCCTGGTTATAATTCTGGCTGCTCTATTTTGCAATTTTTGCAATCGATCCATGCGGGTTTTTGAGCAGTTTCCCATGGTGATGCTGCAGTAATCAAAGTACGGCAGCACTAGTGAATTATAAACAGATTTCAAAGTATCTAAGTCATTTGTCCAATTTCTTGTTTTGTATAACATACGTAGGCCATTTGATACTTTAGAGATAACATACTTAATATGGTCATCCCAAAGCATACACTTGTCGATATGTACTCCCAAAAGTTTAGTACATTGCTTTCGCTCGATAGTTTTGTCATTCATAATTAAGCAAACCCCATAAGCAAAACACTAAACTCAACGATGAGGGAGATCGTAGGTTACTGACTGTATCAACCAGGGGACATTGAAATGAACAACTTCCCCACCTCTGGGGGAAATTATCAAGATTTTTTATGAATGTTTATGTTTATGTTTATGTTTATTTCGCCTTAGTAAACAAAAACAAAAATACAATAAGGCAGGGACACACAACAGTGTGACCAATTACTGTGGGCCCAAGATAAATACAAAAACTATGGATACAAAAAAATATATATATTTTTTAATATATAAATATTTTACAATCCCCCTTGTCAGGTCTACCCCACGGGGAAGCCTGATAGGTGCATAATGTCCATAACAAAGAATTGCTTGAACAACTGGACACGAGGTACCCCAGAGGAGGTTGGTCAACGCGCGCAAAGCATGATGGTCAATTTTGCTTTTTTCTTGTCAGTCTTCTCTGACCGTCGAACTGTGAGGATCTCCGTGCTTCAAAATATTTGCGAAACTGTCTTCGTTTGGTGTTAGTAGACAACATGAAAAGTATGAACAACTTATGTTTATGTAAAAAAAATCTGCTTTTGTGAGAATAACATGAAGAAATACATGTGAAGACTGTCAAGACTGTGTCAGTGAACATTTGAGATCAAATCATTTAGTTTGGTCAGAGACAAGGAGAATTTAATAAAAGAAAAGCCAAGAACCAAACCATATTATGCCCAAATCGTTATCATGTTGATTTTCAATGGAAAACAAACTGTCTAGTAATCTAATCTGTGAAGACCTTTGGCGGATTTTCCAGTAAAATTACTGAAGAGTTTTGGAAAAAACATCACGTTCACTTACAAAGTTGTGCAATCAAGCGAAAAGAGCGGGAAAATGAAAACAGGCAGGCAAGCCGGTAAGTAAATATTCAAAACAACATTTTTCATCTCCATTGAAAATGCTGTGAATATAGCCTGCTATCGTTTTGTTTTGATTTCGCTTCTACATGCATGATTATAAGTTATTAAATTGATTTTTGAGCTTTAGCTTCAGTCTTTTCGCAAAGCTACAAAGCACCACACGTTCAGTAGCTTGTTGTGCAAGACCACGACAACACTTTCTCTGATCGCACCTATAGATCAAAATCCTCAAATATGACAGTTAAGAGCTTCTTTGTAATTTTGAACAGCAAGATAAATTCATATTGCATGGAAAATAAAAAGCACTGAAATCGAATGGTTCGTAAATTCTCAGAGGAAAAACTAGAGAGAAAAAAACTGGAGAAGAGAAAATTTCAAAAAACAAAACGCTAATGCTAAAAAGAAGTTAAAAGCAGAGTAAACAAGTTTTATTTGCAGCAATTTCGATTCAGTAACAACGAAAAATGTTGTTTTGACTTTCTTTTCACACTTGTTTTCGTACAACTTTAGGTTGTGAGTGGAAGTTTCCGTATATAAAAGATTTATTTCGTAATAATCCTTTCTTGTTTTCCCCAAATGTCTTTTGGTTTTTTAGTCGTGGGTGCAGTCCGTGAAAGCCCATTTGAAGGTTATGATCACTTTCCCTCAATTCCACGTTACACTTTAAAACCTAAAACAACAATGTAACATACAAATTTTATTTTCAGTGCCTTTCTGTCTCACTGCCGATGTGTTGTCATTGACGCCATTATCGATCTGTTTTCCTTGTTCTCTTGTCGTACAAAACTGAAAATATCTCCGAAACGATAAGATGTGGGGTTATGTGGGGTTCACTTTTTAAATAGAACAGACATTTTTCTAACGGTTTCAGATGTTACAGTGAATCCACACACAATAATAATTGAGAAAAATACATTATTTCGGGTCTCCCTTTTTGGCTTGACGATGATTTACGTCATTGGGAAATTGTGCAAATCTCCTTTAATTTTTCGCGGCTAACGTTTATCATATGCTGTAAGATTTTTACACCAGTACCATGTATGCATATTGAGATGATTTCCCGACAGAAACAGTATTTGTATAAGAAGAAAAGGAAATAAACATGCATTTTCTGAAAGCTTACCCGTCGATTTTGTTGACTTCCGGCTAATCATGTTTACAAAATTTTACGCGCTATGATTGGCTTATTTTTGTCACGTGCCAGTTGACCACCCTCCTCTGAGGTACCCCAAAGAATATAACCCCTGAAGGATGCAACTTGAATATTTTCTTCATGACATAAATCATTTCAAAAATATTAAAATGTAGACTTAAGGTAATTTATTTATTTATAACAAAAAATCTGAGTTGGTTCACTTACCTTTAACAGTTAAATTCACTGGAAACGTTTTAAACAGTGCACCATCTTCTCTGATTCTTGCAGCATATTCATTGGTGTCATTGGGGGAAAGATTCGTTAAAACAAACCATGCTCGTCCTTGTGAGATGTTTCCAATGAAGAAAACTCTGCCTTTATATTCAGATGCTTCACCATTCAGGGCAATATTGTTATATTTAATTCCATCTCCCGGTAGCAACTTACTCACTCGGATAAAGGATGGGTCGACAGTGACCCCACGATCGTTCAGTCCCCATTGTGCTTCGAGGATAGCAGGCCCCGAAGTATTCCACAAAAACGTTACGTTTCCATTTACCGTGCCTTTAAGGTCCTTTGGGCTGATAACAATGCAAGTAACTAAAGGTGGAAAGATTAGCTGTTATACAGTTGTTTAAGCTTAAGCTTAACTTAACTTAATATAAACTTTAAGTCTCTTTGGCACATCACAAAACCAGGCAACGATAACATATAGGCTTATAAATAAGCTTAAATGTAAGCTGACATACCTCGTCGTAAAGTATAAATCATAAAGAAGTATACTAGCCACCTCTCTCCGAAATACATTTCCATGTATTCTTACAAATACCTTGTTTCAGCTTTGCAGTACAGTGTTGCTAAAAGGAACATTCTTGATTGGGGTCTTTTTATGCAACGTAATGGACCTGGGGGCCGGTAAATGTGGGGGGCCACATTGCGATGTACATCTGTGTGCCTTCCACAAGAAACGGCCAAAAAAATTTTAGTTTTATAGCAAAGGAAGGAAGGCCAAAACATTTAGGGAAAATGATGGTTTTTTTTACATTTCTTTTAACTCTATCTATGTTCTTTCCCTTATCAAATGGTAAGTTTGTCAGTAACATTTTTACATTTAAAATAAGTTAACAAACAACACTTTGATTTTTAATATAAAGTTAAGCTTAAATGGTCAGGCTATTCGTACGGTAACCGTACGCCGACTTGTAATTTCTATTCGTACGGACAATTACAAATTTTGATATTTTAAACAAATCAAGAGAGCTATCAATTTGAGATTATTCTAGTTTTAATTAGGAGTTCATAACCATTTGAAAAAGCTTCACAGATTTGGATTTCACCTTTTAGATTCAGATGTATACACTGTAAAAAGGGTCACTTAAAATAAGTGTATACGATGTGGGAGATCCCTAGATACAAGGAAAATACACTAAAATACAGTTAACTGGAACTTATTGTAAATTCATACCCCTAAAATTAATAGTATTTCCACTCAATATTAGAAAACGATTGTGGGCTCCCCCTTTATGGAAGTAGTACCTCCACTTGATTTTAGTAACCACTTTAAGGGGTCCATTTTTCTAGGGTAAATTGCACTAAAACACCGAAACTGGAGCTTACTGCAAATAGATACCCCTAGAATTAATAGGGTTTCCACTCAATATTAGAAATCAGCTGTAAAAGACCCCCTTATTTCAGTAAAATACTTCCACTCGATTTTAGTACCTGCTTTTAATGAGAACTTATTACAAGCAGACACCCTAAAATTAATAGGATCTTCATTCATTATTAGCAAACAGCTGTAAGGGCCTCCTTTATTAAAGTGGTGCTTTAATTCACTTGAATTTAGCAACCACTTTTTAGGATTCTTTTTTCTAGGGTACATGCCCTAAAATACAACAACTAGAACTTGTTGCAAGTACATGCCCTTAAAATTAATAGGATGTCTACTGATTATTAGCAAACAGTTGAAAGGCTCTCCTCTTAATTTAAGCATTCCTTCCACTTGAATGAGTAACTACTTTGTGGCATTCTCTTTTCTAGGGCACATGCCCTAAAATACACCCTTGCGAAATGGATTCCCAACTTTTTGGGAATTCCCAGGAATATCACAAGCATTCACAAAAACACTTTTGGAGGTGTCTGTGAATATTTAGGAATTCTTGGGATATTGGTATTCCAAGGTGTCAGAAGTTTCGAATAATTGGGAATATTTCCTAAGAATTCTCAAAGATTCCCAACATAGTGCTTTGGAACCTTTGGGAATCTTTGGGAAAACAGTTTGAGGTGTGAAAATTCTCAGAGATTTCCCAAAAACTGAATTCAAAAATTGAAAACCACAAGTTTGATTCTACATCAATAAACCTTCATTATGTTGCTGCTTTGAAAATTTAAATTCTTATTTGTACTTAACATGTTGCTAATGTGTTTTCTGTAGCTACAAAGTAACATTTTGTTGTTTCAAACACGACATGTACATGTACTTTATCGAACCCAATCGAACTCAATCGAACACCATTGAAAAAAACTTAACCTCACACAAATTACCAAATTTCCACTGAAGCTCCAAGTACAAATGAATCGGGGTACAGATAAGAACACGTTAAAAGAAATGTACGACTAAGGAATGGCAGCCGGCGGGATATAGCGTAGGCTCAGATTTCAGCCATCATCCCCGTATCGCGGGCGCACGAATCCCTGATGGCTGAAATCTGAGCCTAGATATAGCGCGACAGCTTGTTTGTTTTAAGATGAATTCACTGGGGATTCACATTGCGGCCATCAGTGCCATTTTGTAACCGGGATTGAAATAAAATTGAAAAAAGCAATTTTCTTTGTTTTAATGATACTTGTATTACCCCATTTCCAGTCGAATGCTATCTATCCTCTGTTTGGTCTAACAAAATTGAACCTATTCGAACTCAATCGAACTAATCGAATTCAGTTGAACCGTTCGATTAGTTCGATTGCTCAAAAAAAATTGTGAGAGTTCGATTTTGTTTGATTACCAAACTCAATCGAACCCAATTGGGTGATTGAGTTCGATTAAATTCGATGAAGTTTGATTAATCGAACGTTCGATTTGGTTCTATTAGCTACGTCGGGAATATGGAGACCTGTCAGAACTGTTTTCTACTGAGATTGAGCTTTTAGAGTGCAAGCACCAAATCAAGCAGTGGTTTCAAGCAGTAATTGATTTGTTAGAGATAAGTGACACTTCAAATTATGGATTTCTTAGGTTTTGATCAACATTCAGATGACTGTAAATACATTTCAAAGGATGATATGACATTATACAAAGACATTGTTTTGATTACTTAAAGAGTCAGAGTGTATCATGTTTTATGATTTTATGTCTATAGTCTACCAAAATATAATCTTTACTCCTATTAAAGTATCAATGTAGTAATCATGTTTTTTATAGTATTTCATAATTTTAGTATTTAGAACTATAATTCTAGAATATCATGCAATTCTCAAAGATTCAAAGATACAAATTCTCATAAATTCCAACAACTTCTCAAAAATCAAAGGATTTATGGAAAGCTTTTACCTGCTTTGAGAATTCTTGGGAAGTTTTGGGAACTCCTAGGGATTCTTAGAACTTTTTATGCTGCAGTTTGACATTCTGTTGAAGTTGAGAATTCCTAGGAATTCTTAAGAATTCTATAACCTTAGAATTATAGAGGTGATCTACTTTTGGGAGTTAAAAGCACTGTCTTAAAGTTTTTAGGATTCTTGACCATTTAGTTTAAAGGGTTAACTAATGTACCTTGAAATAAGTGATTCACTTAAAACCAAGGCTAACCCTTCCCTAAAATTAAGTGCAATGCTGCCCTTGCCTCGTGGACAACTATTAAGAGCAAGTCCCTTAATCTTAGGTGTCTTTCACCCATAGAATAAGGGATTCACTTAAAACTAGGGTACACCCTTCCCTAGAATTAAGTGCAATGCTGCCCTTGCCTCGTGGACAACTATTAAGAGCAAGTCCCTTAATCTTAGGTGTCTTTCACCCATAGAATAAGGGATTCACTTAAAACTAGGGTACACCCTTCCCTAAAATTAAGTGCAATGCTGGGCATATTGTAAAACATGGACTGGACTGGACTGGACTGGACTGGACCGAAAATCTGTAAAACATGGACTGGACTGAGAAAATCTGTAAAACATGGACTGGACTGAGAAAAAAATCTGTAAAACATGGACTGGACTGAAAACAAAAATCTGTAAAACATGGACTGGACTGAGAAAAATCTGTAAAACATGGACTTGACCGAAAAAATATGAAAAATTAACATGAACTTCACTAAATTCGATTCTACTTAACCGAAGTAACGATTTAGGACAAATATGCAAAATTCTAGAAAAAAGTATACTAAGCATTCTGGTTGTGATGCTGTTTATTATTTGCAGTTAAACTTGTCCAAATGCTTAGATTTGCGAGTCTAAATGTGATCTATGATTGAGCAAGAGTCAGACCAACAGGAATTTCCTTTTGGTCAAGGGTTGAGGGTCCACAGTCGAGGGTCCATAGTAGAGGATCAACAAAAACTACCAAATTTTATGTCTTCGCGTTACTTGTACATATTACTAAATTTGATTTAGGAAAATAAATAATCACAAATGGATTGTCTTGGAAATTTGATAATCTCGTCAAATACCTGAACAGCGGGACAGGAAATGCCTGCCCAGCTCAGATTGTCAGATTATATGAGTGCCAGAGGATTTAGACAAACGTTCTACCGATTTATATTTTTCTCGTCACTTTTTGGAGCTTCAATTGGCATATTTTAACATCTTGGATACTTTTAATCATTTCCACTCCACTTACTTTATTTGGTTGAGCTAGTAGTTTAGATGCATGTCGCAGTATGAACTGATGCAGCTCTCAGTAAAATATAACCCGACGTAGCTAATCGAACCAAATCGAACGTTCGATTAATCGAACTTTATCGAATTTAATCGAACCCAATCACGCGATTGGGTTCGACTGAGTTCGGTAATCGAACAAAATCGAACTCTCACAAAATTTCTTGAGCAATCGAACTAATCGAACGGTTCGACTGAATTCGAGTAGTTCGAGTAGTTCGATTGAGTTCGAATAGGTTCGATTTTGTTAGAAACAAACAGAGGATAGATAGCATTCGACTGGAAATGGGGTAATACAAGTATCATTAGAGTTAGGGTTTGTTCCAGTTATCGTCTTTTGCAAGTAAACGCCACGCAGCTGGCAGTTTTGTTAGGGATCGCACAAGCTAGCTAGAACAGCAAAGCCGTCATATACTAACGACAAAGTGGGAAATAGACAAGATAAGTCTGCAGTAACCTTGCAAACGTGTTTTCTAAGGAAAATTGCCAGCTGCGCAGGCTACTTAGGTTGTTTTAAAAAAGACCCTGCAGATTCAGTTATAATAGAATGGTTACAGTTGAAGTAAGATTAATTTTCACTGGTAATATTCTATTGCCGGTTGAACATTTTTTGCATGCGGGACATTTTTGTTCAGTTTAGTTTTGCAAAATGGTAAAATCAATGTAATTTCCACTCCGAAAGTCTAGTTCAATCAAGATATTACAAGTTAGTTATTAATTAAAACAGATTGTTCAAATATCTAGTGGTAATTTTGGTGAAGCTAAGTTTTTTCAAGAGACCATAATACTAAGAGAGCGAAACTCAGTATTGATGTCTGTGCGATGTTCGCGGCGACTAAGGCTATTTTTAGTAACTTCGTTATCGCGCGCACAAGGCCCTCAACCAATAGAATTTGCTTTTTGGCGTGCGCGCGGAAGGGACCGTTTGAATTCTATTGTTTAAGTGCCTTGCGCGCGCGATGGCAAAGTTACTAAAAATAGCCTTAGGCGCCACGAACATCGCACAAACATCAATACTTAGTTTCGCTCTCTTAGTATTATGGTCTCTTGGTTTTTTTCAACGGTGTTCCATTGAGTTCGATTGGGTTCGATAAAGTTCGAAAATCGAACGCAATCGAACTCGCACAGAAATTTTTCGGTTCGATTGTGTTCGATTATCGAACTAATCGAACCCAATCGTTCGATTAAGTTCGATTGGGTTCGATAAAGTTCGATTACCGAACGGTTCGATTAGCTACGTCGGGAATATAAATTTTTCTTTGTGTCGAAACACTATCTCTGGACGAGTGCAGCGAGTTCTATGGCGCGATCCCCGGGCGCGATCCATCGAGGACTTTCAAAATCATATTAATAATCGCCAAATTTATCAACTCTTTTCTCAAACTGGGATCAGAAAAAATTACAGAAATTGAAAAAATTTAAGTTGACGAAAAACGCGAATAGAAACCAACGTTACCAACGTACTCATGGAGGTCCCGGAGTACAGAGCACGAGTCTCAGTTGTTTTTAAAAAGTTTTGATTTTATTAAAAAGCATTCTATGTTTGGTTGTTTGCTTTTAAGCTTTAACTTTTTATACAGGTTTGTAGTAGACCTAACGAAATGGCTTCATCTTTAGAATAAAACATACTCAGATGCAAATAAAACCATCACCAATCGGTTTCGCTGATACAGCTAAGAAGTTATAATTTTACTCTTCATGTGATTTTTACAAATATGCTTTAAAACAAAAGCTGAATTAGAATCGAATTTATCGAAGTTCATGTTAATTTTTCATATTTTTTCGGTCAAGTCCATGTTTTACAGATTTTTGTTTTCAGTCCAGTCCATGTTTTACAGATTTTTTTCTCAGTCCAGTTCATGTTTTACAGATTTTCTCAGTCCAGTCCATGTTTTACAGATTTTTTTCTCAGTCCAGTCCATGTTTTACAGATTTTCTCAGTCCAGTCCATGTTTTACAGATTTTCGGTCCAGTCCAGTCCAGTCCAGTCCAGTCCAGTCCAGTCCAGTCCATGTTTTACAATATGCCGCAATGCTGCCCTTGCCTCGTGGACAACTATTAAGAGCAAGTCCCTTAATCTTAGGTGTCTTTCACCCATAGAATAAGGGATTCACTTAAAACTAGGGTACACCCTTCCCTAAAATTAAGTGCAATGCTGCACTTGCCTCATGGACAAGCAATTTAGGGAAAATCCCTTAATTTTAGTCTCTTTTAACCCTTAAGGTGGCTGGACTGGGTTTTGTTTGAGGCGCACTTCCGCTGTTTGATCGCAAAATGAGTCGCGGCAAAAAAACCAATTTAAAAAATTCCACAGCAAGTCTAGAGATAGATTAAAGTTTCTTTTGACGTTTAAATCATTTTGATCGCAGTTTTCAATAATTTATAGTGGCGCCATGGCGATTTTCATAAACCTGATATTTTGGAAAAACTAGATCTTTGTACAAAACCGCATTTATTGGTTCATAAAATCGGGATCACGTTCTGCACTCTTACTCAGCTTCAACGATTTCTATGGAAGCGTTTTTGAATAAAACACGCTTGAACTTTTATGCATCAAAAAAGTAAACAATTCCAAGCATTCAGTATACTTGGCCGAAAACCTTACTTTTAGGTCTCGGAAAAAGCTTTTTTTGAGCTCATATTGTCGACACATTCAATAACTGTTCGTTTGGAAAAGTAGAACAAAATTGCGCTGCACGATTTTGAGAAATATGAAGTTAGGTCACGTTGATAGAGGTGCGCCTTTTCATCTTTTGTTTATCATTTCACTTATCTTTATAAAAAGCTAGAAAACTTAAGATTCGCTCGATATATTTTTTTGTAACTTCAGTATCAGCATTTTCACCAAGTTGTTTCTTAATCCTACACATTTCATGGCCATTGAAGCATTGTAAGATATCCAAAATAAATTATAAAAACGTAAATTTTTAGGCCGCTTACTTCGCGTTGACGATGTTTTGGTCGTCAAGCATCTCCATTGTCCAGTTTATTTTCTGAACTTGTGAATTCCGATATATGCCACTCTTGTTTGCCTTTTGTAAACCTTCCAAGTGGCTACGAGTATGATAATTTGAAACAGCAATTTCAATGGCTTGTATTAAGATAACAAAGGATGAGTGCAACAAGCGGAATCGGAATTCACAAGTTCAGAAATAAAACTGGACAATGGAGATGCTTGACGACCAAAACATCGTCAACGCGAAGTAAGCGGCCTAAAAATTTACGTTTTTATAATTTATTTTGGATATCTTACAATGCTTCAATGGCCATGAAATGTGTAGGATTAAGAAACAACTTGGTGAAAATGCTGATACTGAAGTTACAAAAAAATATATCGAGCGAATCTTAAGTTTTCTAGCTTTTTATAAAGATAAGTGAAATGATAAACAAAATATGAAAAAGCGCACCTCTATCAACGTGACCTAACTTCATATTTCTCAAAATCGTGCAGCGCAATTTTGTTCTACTTTTCCAAACGAACAGTTATTGAATGTGTCGACAATATGAGCTCAAAAAAAGCTTTTTCCGAGACCTAAAAGTAAAGTTTTCGGCCAAGTATACTGAATGCTTGGAATTGTTTACTTTTTTGATGCATAAAAGTTCAAGCGCGTTTTATTCAAAAACGCTTCCATAGAAATCGTTGAAGCTGAGTAAGAGTGCAGAACGTGATCCCGATTTTATGAACCAATAAATGCAGTTTTGTACAAAGATCTAGTTTTTCCAAAATATCAGGTTTATGAAAATCGCCATGGCGCCACTATAAATTATTGAAAACTGCGATCAAAATGATGTAAACGTCAAAAGAAACTTTAATCTATCTCTAGACTTGTTGTGGAATTTTTTTTTGAAATTAGGTTTTTTGCCGCGACGCATTTTAAGATCAAACAGCGGAGGTGCGCCTCAAACAAAACCCAGTCGAGCCACCTTAAAGTAAGTGATCCCTTTTTACAGTGTACAGAGTACGGCGACACGAAAAGCGAGACTTAGAAAAAATATGGCCGGCCAAGTCAGGAAAGGTCACCGACTCAAAACATGAAAATTTTAACTTGTTTTCACACAAGAAAACAAATTCTTATTACTCGTGCCCAGGCCTTTAGGCCGGGAACGAGTTATAAACTGCAAATGTTTCTTTTTTTTTTTTTTCTTTTTTTCCTCTCGTCGTCCACGAGAATGCGGCATTCTTGCGCAATCGGTCACGTGTTACAACTCCTGATTAGTTAAGAGCGTAAGAAACAATGCCCTTCATTCATCACCTTTGAGCGAGTGCGAACTCTTCGAAGGTCTTCGAAGTGAACGCCAGTCAGGAACTTTAGGAATGCAAGATGGCGGACAGCCCAAAAAATGGCTTTCAAAGACAGGCTTTTCCAGCAGTGAGACAATAGAAAATGGAGCTTTTAACTCGAGATATACCTAGACACTTATAAGAGCTTCAGAATGGGCTGTTATTTTGAGCTTGATCTCCAATACTTTGACCAAATATCGCAAGAATGTCCAACATACCCATTCCATTACAATGGTAACGAATGGTGTCTATTGGTGTCTATTGGTGAAATACTACACAGGGCTCCCATCACTATTCCTATACACGTCTGTTCATGAAATCTAAACCAGTAAACAGGGCTCCCAACATTATCATTCCATAAGGTCGTTTGGGATGCCTGTGGCATCAATTGCGTCCATATCTTATTGATTAGAATATTGATTAGATAGTAACTTGGGAACCCTGTGGTAACAGCCTCCGGTGCCGGCTCGAGATGCTTACCAATGGTTACGAATGGTGCGATTGGTGATTCTAAACTGCCAATTAGCATATTTTGGTAAAATATACAATATTGACGGCAAGTTTAGCCGTTAAGATTGTGATGTGTAATCGTTATTTGTATTATCGCCGTTTTCAAAAACCCATATGTTTTGAATAAGTCGAAATCAAAACTCAATAAATTAAATGATTCGCCGTTTCCAAACGTTGAGGAACGAAGGCACTCACACGGTCTTAAAAAATCAAAACAATATAACTTAATTCGCGAAAATCTAGACAATTCAAGGGTTTAAAAATGCTTCGTTAAATCCTCGAATGGATATAATCATGGCCGTTTTCAAAAGCTCATTTAATTGTTATGAAGACGAACTTCGGATCGAATATTTTGAATAACTTCGAAATCAATTTCAAAAACAATAAATTAAAACAATATATAATGATTCGCCGTTTCCAAACGTTGAGGAACGAAGGCACTCACGGTCTTAAAAAAATCAAAACAATATAACTTAATTCGCGAAAATCTAAACAATTTAAGAATGCTTTAGCTTCGATCGTTAAATCCAACTAACGGATGTCATGATTGAGCTGACACTTTGAAAACTTAACATTTACAAGTTTCCTTGCAGTTTTAACTTGCTAAACTTAGAAATATTGTTCTCAAAACCTCGTACAAATTTAGCGAATTTCATGATCATTAATCTGTGCCAATCTTGACGGGTTAAAGGGAAAAAAACTTACGTTTGAATATTCTTTCGGGCCCGGTGTCGTTTCAATAACTGCCGCTCGCAAGACGAAGGACACAGAGAACATTTTCAAAGTTGGACGACTTTTTAGTTGGATTCATAGCTTCAAAAAACTTCTCATAATGAATGAGTCATTTAGGATTGTGTATTCTTCGTTTTGTGAAGATGCCTTCAGTAACCGGCTACTTAAAAATCGAGCTAAAGTTGAAATCAAGAATCGTCTGCATTAATTGAGCGCCTGAAACAAGGAATGCTTCTAAAGACAATAAGAAATTAGCACTTCAAGGTAAAGACCCTGGTCAGAAAATGATGTTCAAAAGTCTCTTGTACCTATATTTGATCATTTATCTATTATTTGGGACTGATGACTTAAAAAAATAAACATTTATGCACGTTGAACTGTTAAATTTAAACAAACACTCAAGTACATGGCATGTACATTACAATGACATTTTGTTTTAAAGTGAACTTTTTGCACTACTTTTATTAGTAATAAAATTAGTAAAAAAAAAGAATTTTAAACTTATTTCAGCCCCACTAATGTTTAAATACAGCTCCAGTTTGGGTCTGCAATTTAATGAAAAAAGTGAGAGGAAAAAATGAAGAAATTTTGCATGCAAACTAGAGACAGAGTTGTTTTCATTATTAAAGCATGAAGTTGCTCAGTAAGCCCTATGAGCCCTATTAAATGCAAATTGAAAATGCTTAATTCCTTGTTTTCTTCTTATGTTAAGTAGCTGTTTTGATAATCACTTTAAATTGTATTATCTGTGTAATCTGGAAGAGACAAGTATTCACCTAGTGTGCCATCATTCTATTCTACATTAAAAACCAAACCAAAACAATAACAACAACCACAAATAAAAGCCCTCTAAGAGGACATGTGGTTACAGATAAAATAATAAAAAACAACGAGTCGAGAGAAAAGATAACAAAACTGTAGAAATATATGTAATGACTAAAACCATGAAAGATTAAGTAGAGTGATTGCACTTAATCTGTGAAATTGTACCGGCTAGCCAAATATGGAAAACAAAGAATTTTTACAATTAGTTAGACTAGTATTAATTACTTTGATTATATTTCACAGTTTAACTATGTTTGCTCTGAGATTACAAAATTATTCAAATAAATTTAATTTGAAGTAATTAAATACAGTTCATGAAAATTAAACATGAAAGCAAAAGCACACACATGCAAGTTCTTTGTCACAAAATCAAAATTTCAAGCTTTCATGGGATTCTGCACACCTTGCGTGACATCACCGTGACATTTCAAATTTTAAAAACAAAACAACAAAAACAAGCTAAGGTCAGTACGCCTCAATCGAGAGGTAGTAAAAGTTTCCAAAACATTATATAGACATCCCCAAGGACTCACAGAGGCTCCAATCACACTAGAAAAGTAAATTTAATTTGAACATTAAAAATGTTTAATTGAATAAAACCCAGTTCACTCACCCAGACTTAAACCTAAGAGTAAACACGTCGAGGTTTCAAACCTAATCAACAGTGAAATTAATGGCAGGAATGCAAAGAAATATAGGAAACTTTTGTATTTTAAAATGCTGCACTAACTAGCATAAAACCAACAATCGTCAGTGCGATCGACGATCGAACGCCGTGATCCAAACTACAAACGGTCACGGCGAAATTCTCAACAAGCATTACAGAAATCTGCAAAATCATAAATCGAAAAGAGCTTGTGTACATCGCTAAACACTACATCTGGCTGTGTAGGCAAAATTGCACAAGATTATTTCATTCAAAGCGGTATAAACTCACCCGTGTAAATCAAGCTCTCAATCGGTTAGTATAAATGCCCATGCTTCCACAGGTTCTCTCAGTTCGTTCAGAATGTCTTCGTAAACCCAATGTTTATCAAAAAAAAACTTGAAAAAACTTTCACTCTAGCAGAAATATTCATATAATAGTCGCAACTATTGACTATAAATGGCAAATACTTCTCAGTAAAATACATCACAAAATCAAACAACTAGCATTGGGTTTCCTGTCTCTTTCGGGAGATCGTCGTAAACGCCATATTTATCGAAAAATGTGCAACACAGTTCACGTAGATGAAGAGATTTATATAAGAAGAGCAATAATGGATAATGAAAAGACGATATTTCTTGGAGTGAATTATATTTCAATCATTAAAATCGACTAAAACTGACTAAGTAAACCTCGAGTCATTCCGAATGCCTGCCGAATATATCACTTCGTGTCAACTTCGGCAAACCCGAATTACACACACGCTTACACACACGATGACATAGAGGTTACGGCTTTGCAAGCAAAGCCTGTAACCACAAAAACAATTAAGATGTCACAAAATATTGAAGACAGACAAATCAAGATAATATGTTGTTCTGCAATATCCCCATCCAGGATGTTGAAAAGCTTTAATTACTTGTATCAATTAAAAGAAGTGTTGGAGATTTTTGCTTTCTTTTTCTGACAATTATGAATCACTACAAAGTAGATTGTGAAATAATGTGACAGCTAGTGAATCTGAATATTAAAATATATACTGTAATAAAGATCACAGGAAACCCATTTCACGTACCATTCAACACCATTCGTACCAATGGTGACCATGATCTGACCCCCTCGGGCTGTTAGCTTAGGTAATATCCATTACACAGGAAACCCATTTCACCATTCAACACCATTCGTACCAATGGTGAACGTGGTTTGACTCCCTTGGGCTGTTAGCTTATGTAATATCCATTACACAGGAAACCCATTTCACCATTCAACACCATTCGTTCCAATTGTAATTGCCCTTTACCATTCGTACCATTCGTACCAATGGTGAACATAGTCTGACTCCCTTGGGCTGTTAGCTTATGTAATATCCATTACACAGGAAACCCATTTCACCATTCAACACCATTCGTACCAATGGTGAACATGGTTTGACCCCCTTGGGCTGTTAGCTTATGTAATATCCATTACACAGGAAACCCATTTCACCATTCAACACCATTCGTTCCAATTGTAATTGCCCTTTACCATTCGTACCATTCGTACCAATGGTGAACGTGGTCTGACTCCCTTGGGCTGTTAGCTTATGTAATATCCATCACACAGGAAACCCATTTCACCATTCAACACCATTCGTTCCAATTGTAATTGCCCTTTACCATTCGTACCATTCGTACCAATGGTGAACATAGTCTGACTCCCTTGGGTTGTTAGCTTTCTTATGTAATATCCATTACACAGGAAACCCATTTCACCATTCAACACCATTCGTTCCAATTGTAATTGCCCTTTACCATTCGTACCATTCGCACCAATGGTGAACGTGGTCTGACTCCCTTGGGCTGTTAGCATATGTAATATCCATTACACAGGAAACGCATTTCACCATTCAACACCATTCGTTCCAATTGTAATTGCCCTTTACCATTCGTACCATTCGTACCAATGGTGAACGTGGTCTGACTCCCTTGGGCTGTTAGCTTATGTTATATCCATTACACAGGAAACCCATTTCACCATTCAACACCATTCGTTCCAATTGTAATTGCCCTTTACCATTCGTACCATTCGTACCAATGGTGAACATAGTCTGACTCCCTTGGGCTGTTAGCTTATGTAATATCCATTACACAGGAAACCCATTTCACCATTCAACACCATTCGTTCCAATTGTAATTGCCCTTTACCATTCGTACCATTTGTACCAATGGTGAATGTGGTCTGACTCCCTTGGGCTGTTAGCTTATGTAATATCCATTACACAGGAAACCCATTTCACCATTCAACACCATTCGTTCCAATTGTAATTGCCCTTTACCAATCGTACCATTCGTACCAATGGTGAATGTGGTCTGACTCCCTTGGGCTGTTAGCTTATGTAATATCCATTACACAGGAAACCCATTTCACCATTCAACACCATTCGTTCCAATTGTAATTGCCCTTTACCATTCGTACCATTCGTACCAATGGTGAACGTGGTCTGACTCCCTTGGGCTGTTAGCTTATGTAATATCCATCACACAGGAAACCCATTTCACCATTCAACACCATTCGTTCCAATGGTGAATGTGGTCTGACTCCCTTGGGCTGTTAGCTTATGTAATATCCATTACACAGGAAACCCATTTCACCATTCAACTCCATTCGTTCCAATTGTAATTGCCCTTTACCATTCGTACCATTCGTACCAATGGTGAATGTGGTCTGACTCCCTTGGGCTGTTAGCTTATGTAATATCCATTACACAGGAAACCCATTTCACCATTCAACACCATTCGTTCCAATTGTAATTGCTCTTTACCATTCGTACCATTCGTACCAATAGTGAACGTGGTCTGACTCCCTTGGGCTGTTAGCATATGTAATATCCATTACACAGGAAACCCATTTCACCATTCAACACCATTCGTACCAATGGTGAACATGGTTTGACCCCCTTGGGCTGTTAGCTTATGTAATATCCATTACACAGGAAACCCGTTTCACCATTCAACACCATTCGTTCCAATTGTAAATGCTCTTTACCATTCGTACCATTCGTACCAATGGTCAACATAGTTGACTCCCTTGGGTTGTTAGCTTATGTAGTATTCATTACACAGGAAACCCACTTTAAAAAGTTATTCACCTCAGTAAAAAATATCTCTTATACAGTTACCATTGGTACCAATGGTACTATTGGTACCATCGGATATACCCCTTTTTTAAAAATTTAAAACACAATTTTTTCCCAAGTGATCAACTTATATTAATCTAAGGTAATATCCTAATATAGTAGTTGTTCACTTATCAATTGCACCATATATTGGGATCCCTGTGGTAATTTACCATTAGACACCATTAGACACCACCATTCACCATTCGTATTGAATGGATATGTTGGACAACCCTCAAATATCGAACTCCGATGGAGTACTTGAAAACTGAAGCTCTCGCGACTCGTAGCAATTCCTTTGAGCTGGAAATCTACGAATTTCTCACCCTACATGTTGCTAAACGAACGCATATAGAGGCAAGTCAATTATATTTTTCATTCAAGAATTCAAGAGATCTTGAGACGCTTTTGTAATGAATTTTAACACAATTCTGGCCAGACAATTTATTTATATATTTTCATGGAATCAAGGCTCTATTTGACCTGATGCGTTTGGTCACGTAATAGATAAAACATCTGAAACATGAACGCCGAAAAAATACACGATTTGTTATTGTGTCAAAAACGTCGTTGTAGAAGTCTTTACAGCAAACAATTGAGATATATAGTGAAATAAAAAGTTGAATAAACTGGTATATTTTTGCATGTTGGGATAAAGGCAAACACTAAGCTGCTGACAGACAAATTGACTAATCAGATATTCTCTAAAAAGGTCAAAAAAGGTCTTTATTATGTTACGGTTAAGTGAAGAATGCGTGAAACGGCTCGGGGAAGAGTACGCACGGGGCCGGTCACTGAAGGGCTCCCGGGGCACGAGTGAACGCACGTGTGCGTCTAGTTTTTTTCTAAATCGCTTAATTCATATGAACATATATGTTACAGTTTTTATTCGAGAATCACGGAATTTTCTCCGCTATTAGAGGAAAAAACGGCACTTCCGTACGAATAAGTCACACAAGCTATTCGTACGGGAATTATCATACATACAAATTCTATGAAATGATAATTACACTGCCCAGGCCTTTAGGCCGGGAACGAGTTATAAACTGCAAATGTTTTTTTTTCCTGTGTTCGTCTCGAGAATGCAGCATTCTTGCGCAATCGGTCACGTGTTACACCCCTGATTGGTTAAGAACGTAAAAAACAATGCCCTTCATTCATCACCTCCGTAGTGAACGCCAGCGAGGAACTTTAGGAATGCAAGATGGCGGACTACAAAGAAAATAGCTTTCAGAGACAGGCTTTTCCTGCAGTAGCACAATTAAATGTAATTTGGAGCTTTTAACTCGAGGTATACCTATACACTTATAAGAGCTTCAGAATGGGCTGTTAGTTTGAGCTTCATCTCCAATACTTTGACCAAATATCGAACTCTAAATGGAGTACTTGAAAGAGAACCCTCGCGATAAACATGGATATAGAGTATTTCCTATGAGCTGTGAATCTGCGAATTTCTCATCCTACATGTTGCTAAACGAACATACGTAGACGCAAGTCAATTGTATTCCTTATTCAAGCATTCAAGAGATCTTGAGAGGTTTTTGTACTGAACTTTAATACGGAATTCTAGAGCAGACCATTGCATGGAACGGATAGGTTCCATTGACCTTGTTGGTCACGTAACGTCTTATATTATTTAAAACATCCGAAACATGAACGAAAAAATTCACGATTTGTTGTTGTGTCAAAAACGCCGTTGTAGAAGTCTTTACAGCAAACAATTGAGATACATAGTGGAATAAAAAGTTGAATAAACTGGTATATTCGCTGGTAATATTTTGCATGTCGGAGATATATAAAACAAAGACAAACATTAATAGCTGCTGACAGACAAATTGACTAATCAAATATTTTTTACTCGTGCCCAGGCCGCTAGGCCGGGAACGAGTTATAAAATGCGAAAGTTTTTTTTTTTTTCTCTCGTCGTCCACCAGAAGAGGCCTTTCTTGCGCAATCGGTCACGTGTTAAAGCTCCTGATTGGTTCAGAGCGCAAGAAACAATGCCCTTCATTCATCACCTTTGAGCGAGCGCGAACTCTTCGAAGGTCTTCGAAGTGAACGCCAGTCAGGAACTTTAGGAATGCAAGATGGCGGACAGCCCAAAAAATGGCTTTCAGAGACAGGCTTTTCTAGCAGCGAGACAATGGAAAATGGAGCTTTTAACTCGAGATATACCTAGACACTTATAAGAGCTTCAGAATGGGCTGTTATTTTGAGCTTGATCTCCAATACTTTGACCAAATATCGAGCTCCGATGGAGTACTTGAAAACTGAAGCTCTCGCGACTCGTAATAATTCCTTTGAGCTGGAAATCTACGAATTTCTCACCCTACATGTTGCTAAACGAACGCATATAGAGGCAAGTCAATTATATTTTTCATTCAAGCATTCAAGAGATCTTGAGACGTTTTTGTAATGAATTTTAACACAATTCTGGCCAGACAATTTATTTATATATTTTCATGGAATCAAGCTCTATTTGACCTGATGCGTTTGGTCACGTAATAAAACATCTGAAACATGAACGCCGAAAAAATACACGATTTGTTATTGTGTCAAAAACGTCGTTGTAGAAGTCTTTACAGCAAACAATTGAGATATATAGTGAAATAAAAAGTTGAATAAACTGGTATATTTTTGCATGTTGGGATAAAGGCAAACATTAAGCTGCTGACGGACAAATTGACTAATCAGATATTCTCTAAAAAGGTCAAAAAAGGTCTTTATTGCTGGGAGCGAAGCGAGCAGCAATACTATTCTTGATGTGGGATTCCTGTGCGATTTATGACGTCACCTTAATATTGATCCGCGAACTCGATTTTTATGTACGGTGGTATGTTCATGGCGAGCCTTGACATCACAGGGATAAATTGGGATTCCTGTGCGATTCCATTCGAGAAGTTTTATGTTTCTCGAAGTATAAATGAGGGTCACAAAATGCTAAATGATATTTTTTCGAGAGGGCAATGTTCTGTTACGGGTCATTTGCGTATTACTGTTCGAATCGAAGCTCGTCTACGGGCCGAATCAATTCAAGCCAAGATAATAAGTATGAAGTGAGGTCGCGCTGAGAATCTCTGCAATATATTTGGTTACCCCACGAAAGAAAATTTTATACTTTGTATGTGATGGAATTGTATTTATCATTCGTTTGATCTAAAGCGTCAAATAGTACAGTAGACAATGCGGTATCTTTGACCGTGATGCAACGTACAACTAGCTTTTTAAAATCAGTTAGTTTTATAATCATTGCCAACGCTAGCCGTTTGTGATTGTTTGAAAAATTGCTTTAGTTTACTCAGTGCTAAATATTTTGAACTGTGTGTGTCCGACACTGATCCTGGAGAATGGCTAGTTATATGTTACGGATATAGAGGCAAGTCAATTATATTTTTCGTTCAAGCATTCAAGAGATCTTGAGACGTTTTTGTAATGAATTTTAACACAACTCTGGCCAGACAATTTTGGTCGCGGGTGCGGGTAGGATGGTTGCGGTTGCGAAATTCAAAAAAAAAAAAGAAAAAAAAGCTAAAGAAAGGGTAGAAAAATCGAAGTACAAAAAAAAAAAAAAGCAGGATTCACGGAATTTAATATTTCCAAATCATTCTGCACTGTAGTAAATCGATCCGCTAACTTATTCAGCCGTCACACAATTAACAATGCTTCCTGCCGTCTGCAGCATATAGGAAAACTGTTCTCAATCTGTCAATATTCATTTTGAGGGCTTCTTCTTGTGTTTGATGTTTATGTGATGACTCTGTGTTTGACGCGGGTGTGGATATAATGCGGATGCGGACGTCCGCCGGCGGACGGCGGACCAGATTTTTTTTCCAAAAATTGAAAATAAATTAAAATATTGAAAAATAACAAAAATGCAAATAAAAGTAAATATTCGTCAAATAGATTAAACTAGACGCACACGTGCGTTCACTCGTGCCCCGGAAGCCCCCTTTTAGGAGAGGCTTCAATGACCAGCCCCGTTCGTACTCTTCCCCGAGCCGTTTCACGCATTCTTCACTTAACCGTAACATAATAAAGACCTTTTTTGACCTTTTTAAAGAATATCTGATTAGTCAATTTGTCTGTCAGCAGCTATATTAGTCGACATGCAAAATATTACCAGCGAATATACCAGTTTATTCAACTTTTTATTTCACTATGTGTCTCAATTGTTTGTTGTAAAGACTTCTACAACGGCGTTTTTAACACAATAACGAATCGTGAATTTTTTCGTTCATGTTTCGGATGTTTTAAATAATAAAAGACGTTACGTGACCAACAAGGTCAATGGAACCTATCCGTTCCATGCAATGGTCTGCTTTAGAATTCCGTATTAAAATTCAGTACAAAAACCTCTCAAGATCTCTTGAATGCTTGAATGAGGAATACAATTGACTTGCTTCTACGTATGTTCGTTTAGCAACATGTAGGATGAGAAATTCGTAGATTCACAGCTCATAGGAAATACTCAGTTTATCCATGTTTATCGCGAGGGTTCTCTTTCAAGTACTCCATTTAGAGTTCGATATTTGGTCAAAGTATTGGAGATGAAGCTCAAACTAACAGCCCATTCTGAAGCTCTTATAAGTATAAAGGTATACCTGGAGTTAAAAGCTCCAAATTACATTGTGCTACTGCAGGAAAAGCCTGTCTCTGAAAGCTATTTTCTTTGTAGTCGGCCATCTTGCATTCCTAAAGTTCCTCGCTGGCGTTCACTGCGGAGGTGATGAATGAAGGGCATTGTTTCTTAGGTTCTTAACCAATCAGGAGTGCACACGTCACCGATTGCGCAAGAATGCTGCATTCTCGAGACGAAAAGAGGAAAAAAAAAAAAAAAACATTTGCAGTTTATAACTCGTTCCCGGCCTAAAGGCCTGGGCACGAGTAAAAATAACAATAAATATCGGAGAAAATTGGTAAGATGGATTGATAAAACTAAATTTCCTTTAGCTTTTCAAGTCTTTAGATACAGCCCAAAAATAGCTTTCAGAGACAGGCTTTTCCAGCAGTGAGACAATAGAAAATGGAGCTTTTAACTCGAGATATACCTAGACACTTATAAGAGCTTCAGAATGGGCTGTTATTTTGGGCTTGATCTCTAATACTTTGACCAAATATCGAACTCTCAATGGAGTACTGAAGCTGAAGCTCTCGCGACTCGTAGCAATTCCTTTGAGCTGGAGATCTACGAATTTCTCACCCTACATGTTGCTAAACGAACGCATATAGAGGCAAGTCAATTATATTTTTCATCCAAGCATTCAAGAGATCTTGAGAGGTTTTTGTATTGAATTTTAACACAATTCTGGAGCAATTCCTTTGAGCTGGAGATCTACGAATTTCTCACCCTACATGTTGCTAAACGAATGCACATAGAGGCAAGTCAATTATATTTTTCATTCAAGCATTCAAGAGATCTTGAGAGGTTTTTGTATTGAATTTTAACACAATTCTGGCCAGACAATGTATTTATATATTTTCATGGAACCAAGGCTCTATTTGACCTGATGCGTTTGGTCACGTAATGGATAAAACATCTGAAATATGGAAGAAAAAATACACGATTTTTAATTTGTTATTGTGTCAAAAACGTCGTCGTAGAAGTCTTTACAGCAAACAATTGAGATATATAGTGAAATAAAAAGTTGAATAAACTGGTATATTTTTGCATGTTGGAGATATCCAATACCCATGCATGATAAAGGCAAACACTTATAGCTGCTGACAGACAAATTGACTAATCAGATATTCTTTAAAAAGGTCAAAAAAGGTATTGTATTATGTTACGGTGAAGTGAAGAATGCGTGAAACGGCTCGGGGAAGAGTACAAACAGGGCCGGTCATTGAAGCCTCTCCTAAAAGGGGCTTCCGGGGCACGAGTGAACGCACGTGCGTAGTTACCGTACGAATAGCTTGTGTGACTTATTCGTACGGACATGTAGTTTTCGTCAGTGTGTAACTAAATCAAAGAGAAATATTTTTTTCTGCTGAGCGGAATAACGTTTTTTTCTTATTTTAAGAAAATAAAGAAAACTAAAGCGTTATATTATTCAGATTTTTATTCCCTTTTGAGAATAGTCGAACAATTGGCACTAATTACTCGTGCCCAGGCCTTTAGGCTGGCACGAGTCAAGGTTTGCGTCTTCTATCTATCAGTCTATCAGTCTATAAGTCTATCGTCGTAGTCGAGAATGTGCCATGAAAACGAGGCAGCGCACGTTCCAGCAAGTTTACAGCAAAGCAGGGCAAGATTTTTCACGAGTCACGAGCATTTTATAAGCTAAACTCCACTATAAATACAGTAATTGCATTGTAGCAGCTTCACGTTAGTCTCAATCAAGGTAAAATTTAAGCCTCTTCATTTGAAATTTAGGAATCGAGGCCGTTACTTCCATATAGTTCAAATGTTAGCTTGCCGACGAACCAGCCACATGTTTTAATTTCGCTCCAGTACCGAACTCAAAACGTGACTAAGCTGCATTTAAGACTTGTTTATGTATCTCCTCCGCCATTGGGGATAGGGATGGCTTTTGAAATTTAAGACTGTCATTTTCATAATGTTGATGAACTATAACCCGGCGTAGGCAATCGATGAGAATCGATCATCGAAAACCCAATCGATCAATCGATATCAATCGATTTAATTTGCTAATTAATATCGATTGATATCGGTGATCGATGACCAATCGAAAGGTCACAAGACTGAGCGCCAATCGATGAAAATCGATCATCGATTAACCATCGATTATTGAGTTTTTCGATCATGTTACGAGACGTCATTTATTATGCAGTTGTCTTAGACCTCTACCCATTCCGGTATATCGTGGCGGAACGTGCTAACAATCGATGCCAATCGATGAAAGGTCACAGATTCTTGCGCCATCGGTTGACCATCGATCACCAATATCAATCGATTAATTATCATCGAGATGTGATCGATTGCCATCGATTATCATCGATCATCGATTTCATCGATTGCCTACGCCGGGACTATAACTGGCTGCTGACTTTTATTCTCACGTTCGAGTTTATACTCTTTGAAACGAATGAGGTCAAGATATTTTTATTTGGTACTTCAAAGAGAAAAAATATGAAGGATTAAAAACCTTATCTGTTCTGGAATTAAGCTTATATTTCTTTTGCAGTCAAGAACGTTCATGTTTTGAAATGTTTTGGCATTAACCACAGGAAGCCCACATAAGTGTTTAGTTGTACTTAAGTACTCTGCAGAATATAATATTTATTTCATTTTGGTGTTCTAAGCTATAGCCACATGTGCTATTATAAGTGCTCTTTTTGATAAATGTTTGTTGTGCTTATCAATTTCCAACTGTATTACTATATAAATATTTTACACAAGACAACTACACAACCAGTATCAGTTAGCCAGGTCATGATATCATGTCTTTAATGAAGAAGATGTATAAAATGAAGTTTGGTGCAATTATAATCACTTAATGAGAAACCTTAAATGGTGGTTGGTTTGTTTTCTGCCTTGCTTTGAGTGCTTTTCTCTGGATTATGCATTTTTCCCACCTCAGGAAAAGAAAAAAAGAGAGATTTGTATGCATAGAATATTAGAATATTGTTCCCAAATTAGTGCTTAGGCAATACAGTTGTTTTCCTCCACCATGAAATAATAGGTTAACTAATAACAAGAGACCATAATACTAAGAGAGCGAAGCTCAGTATTGATGTCTGTGCCATGTTCGTAGCGGCTAAGGCTATTTTTGGTAACTTCGCCATCGCGCGCGCAAGGCACTTAAACAATAGAATTCAAACGGTCCCTTCCGCGCGCACGCCAAAAAGCAAATTCTATTGGTTGAGGGCCTTGCGCGCGCGATGGCGAAGTTACTAAAAATAGCCTTAGCCGCCACGAACATGGCACAGACATCAATACTGAGCTTCGCTCTCTTAGTATTATGGTTTCTTGCTAATAATTAGTAGTAAACCTCTGACTCTTTTGTTCTTTTTAACAATTAATGCAAACTAAAATAGTCATTTTTCTTTCATGCCAAAGGAAAATCATGCACTTAGCTTGTATTCTTATTTTAAAATATTACAACTTCAATAGTAGCCTGCGTAGCGGCCCTAAGGGGAAAGGAAAGGGGAGAAGAGGGAAAGGGGAGGGGAAGGGACTGGGGCGAGGAGAAGTTTTTTCGAAACGCCCCCTTATTAATTATTCATGTTTCTTGCAAACGTAAATTAACACTTGTCAGGTCAGCAACAACTGTTAACTGTTAAAACACCCAAAATTATATCTGCTCCACGTGAATAATGTCGGTCAACAAGGAAAATTTAAAATGTACTCAAGGTCGAAAAAAGCAAGAAAACTCATTCAATGATATATGTCGTTTGTGCGGCGACGCGAATCTTTCCAAATTTGGATCTTTGGCGTTCAAAAGTTTTGAGAATAATTTCAAAATGTCACGCACCGCTTCCAGTCGAAAGTCTTTGTTTGGGAATTCGAACCAGCCTTCTACCTCAAGTTTAGATGCGAACTTAAACAGCGATGATTTAGATCCATCCTCCATAGGATTTGCGCTTTAATAGAGTCTTTATTGTTTATCAAAGTGGCAGTGTTGTAGTGAAGAGCACATTTGAAGACTCTAATATCTTAAAGAACATTTGCCTAGCTGTTATTATACAGCTGTTGGATCGCCGGTCATTGTTCGGCCTTCAAAATCAAGCCAAATCCTTTTCCTTTTAAAGAATTTAAAACACTGTCAAGCTTTTCGTTGAAATCCTAAGTCATATGTTGCTGTCTTGTGTCGCCAGCTCGTCTGGTTTCCATCGCGTTTGACATATGATTGACGTCTCATAGCTCTCGACCAATGGGAATTTTTCGTTCGTATATCAACGAAGATTTCGAAAAAACTAGGGGGTTCGTTGCAGGCCCTTCCTCCCCTCCTCTCCCCATTCCCCCTCCCTCCTCGTCCCAGTCCCTTCCCCTCCCCCTTCCCCTCTTCTCCCCTTTCCTTTCCCCTTAGGGCCGCTACGCAGGCTACTTCAATAGGCAAACAAGCAACTAAAGGATTTTTCATCTCATCGATAAATATCTCAGGAGCAGTTGTCGGTTTTTAATTGTTTGAATTTTTAAATTTAATGTTTTAAATTTTAGATGAATACAATATTCAAATGTCGTATATATAACACATTGCTACAGAATTTAGTGTAAAAAGTGCATTGTTAATACAGTTCTAAGCTGACCATGTCGACGAATATTATTCGAGACTGATCGAACTGTAAAATGGTATTCCTTTAGATATGCTAGGCTGTGATTTAAACTCACATTCCAAAGGAATGATCGAAGGTCAGCGCTGGTTTCTGGGCTTTCGCCGCCATCTTTAAACAGACTCCCAAAATAACAAGATTAGTAAAAACCTATGAAATTACTTCAATATTAATATTTTCACTATTTACAACAGCGAAATGAAATTTTGTTAGGTTGTCCAAAAAGGATGCGCTGAGCGGCTCGCGCTTCGCGTTCGCAAGTAATATTCCATGTCAACTACATGGTTGAAAAGTGGTACTTTTTTTTCGGCGGGAAATTTAAAGATGGTACCTACATTGCTATTAAGATACAACCGAGCTCTTGACGACTAACTACATCACGTTTCATTCCCCCCAAAGAAGTTGAAAAAATTCAATTTTGTAAAAAATGGCCATTTTTTTGGCAAGTGGTTCGCACTTTGTGCTCAATGTAGCTATATATAACACTGGCCCAAGAAAAACATCCAAAAACAACTTAGAAACGTACGGTGGTTGAGAACTCCTTTTCTACCTAAATTCGTGCCGAGCGGCTCGCGCTTCGCGCTCGCTATAGCTAAATTTTGTATTCTCTCACATCACCTACAAAAAGATCAGGTTATGAGTATGATTTGAACCTCAAAAAACATGCAAGTTTGACTACCATCGAAACGAAGGCTGCGTATTAACATTATTATTATTAACAACCACAGTTCTGGTGGAGGGGGGATCGTCAAAAGTACAACCCTCAAAAAATGCTGTAGTGAATTACAGGGGATCAGATGAATTTCACTGAGTCGCAACAAAAATCCTCCACATCCCCCAGGCTCACGAACAAGGGGAGTCACGTGCACGCTAGGACCCTACGGATACGCCCATACATAAAGCATCACGTGATGCCAATTTACTTTTGTCTTTCGTTCACTATAATGTGACTTGAAATCCTGAGAGCCCCCCCCCCCCCCCCCCAATAATTTAGACCTCGCTACGGCCCTGTAACTTATATATCACTGTTAAGATAGAGTCCTTATTCATTGTGCACCATAATAACGTAATTAAGGCTTGCAAAGGGAGTAAGCTTATAAACTTTATTGAAATAACGTATTTTACATGCAGGTGCAGCTCGATTCACTCAAGAACCTCCCAGTAAACTGTTCCTATTGAAAGGAGAAAAGGCAACGTTTGTGTGGGACTATCAACTTGATGGAGGTACGCCTGATGCTACGTCACCAAGTTGGTACTTCTATGACCCTAGTCCTAAAAGAATAGGCTATATAGATGGCTTTGTTGGATGGACTATTGATACAGTGAATTGTCCAACTCGTTTACGAAGTCCTACAGTACGAGTAAGTCATGAGTCTAAAGCTACTTTGGTCATCACCAGTGTAACTACGGCTGATAATGGATTGTATGGATGCACTATGCAACTAAGCGTCGGTAGTGGTGGATCAGTAATTAGAAGTAATAAAGTACAACTTATTGTTACAGGTATGTGAAATATAATGACAGATTGCATTTACATTTTTTAACTTGTGGATTGCAAATCATGCAAATAATATGCAAATGAGTCACTCACTCGCGCACTCACTCACTCACTCACTCACTCACTTTCGGGACTCTTGTGTTATTCAAATGTGCATAGATCGATGATATTGTCTCGAATTCTTCGGCCGATTGATATGTGAATCGAAATTTGCTTTGGAATATTGAACAATGTAAAAGGCGTCTTCAGTAAACAAGGTCTGTATTCAATTATTATCGTGGAGTGTTGAAATTCTACTAGTGACTCCTCCATGGGTTTAACTAATTCATGGAGCCTTCAAGATGGTTTATAGATGATGGACACAACAACTTTGCTCATTAGTAAGATCATGCCTAGAGATTTCTTAACTTACCCCGTGATGTGACACTTCGCTATTAGCCGATCAATGGATGTGTTAGCCTGTGTACAGCCGTTTCCCACCCCTCCCCCCTAAAAACGTGAGGGAACGCCTGTGTAACAGCGTTCTTAATCGTGTTCCAGGTCATAAATTTGCGTATGTAATTAGTTATTTACATACGGAAAAAATAAAGATTTTCGAAGAAATAATGAATAATAGCGGGTTTAAAACCCTTTATTTGAGTCTTTTAAATCTTATAAACACTGAGTTAGTGACCAGAGCAGATAGATGTAAGAGAAATAGTTTATTGTTTTGTTCAGTGCAAGACAAATGTCGGCAGACTCAGTTGTCGAGTCCAATCGACCCTGAACCTCGCTAAAAAAGTCCTAAAAATGTCATGTAGTCAAAGCAGTCAAATCATGTTTTATACCCTTTTACTGCTGTGTACTTACTGAATATTCTGATGACTATTTTTGCTCTAGATTTTGGTCTGATTCGAATGACATGCCTACAAAGCCGTCGGGTTTCACACAAACTTCGGCTTTTGATAGATGCAATTAAGAACAAAATAGAAGCCTTTGACACCCAAGGAGTGAAATTGCCATGTCCAGAAATGTTTTCCTTGATATATTTTCAATGTAAATAGAGAATTAAGCAGGAAAACGGTGTTTGCTTTAGTTTGTTGAAATGGGGGTTCGTTGAAATTCGATCAGCAAAACAATAACCAATCAGATTTGTCCTCAAAATCTTGAGAACCTTACGTGACCACGGAACACGATTAAGAACGCCGTTTCACAGACGTTCCCTCCCCATTTTTCTCCGTAGGGGGGAGGGGTGGGAAACCGCTGTACACAGGCTATGGATGTGTTGGATTATAGGCGAAATTGCTGATAATTTATTTCTTATTCTTTGCCACTTTTTGTATTGTACTACTCTGCTTGGAATATCCATCGCATCTCCGTTGAGCTGTTCGATACTCGGACGTGAAAACCTTTCTGGGTGGACTTTGTACGTCGCTGTCAAGCAACAAAAATTGTCGCAAGTCCAAAATCAGTCATCACAGCATTTAGTGCTTTGTACTCTTTCTATTAGCATTTGAGTAAATGTTAAAATAAAAAGCAAATGAAAACATTTTGAGTACGAACTGCCAACCTGAAACAGCATGAGGGGCTTGGGGCATGAGCATGGGGCTTGTGCCCGGATTATATTCTTAGATTATTTTCTAATATTAACACTCGTTATAATTTAAGAACTAAGGAATTTACAATTCCTAGAGTTAATACCACAAGTTTTGGGGAGCACTCAGTGAGATATTTAGGGCCAGCACTCTGGTCTAAGTTAGATAAAACAATTAGGGAACAACAAACTTTAGAAGCCTTTAAGAGAATGATTAGAAAACAAGACCTAGTTAAGGCTATTTCCATGAATAACTGCAGCAACTGCACTTTATGTAATTCATAAATTTATATAGTTACACATTTTATAATGCCTTAGATTAAGATTTTTAGATTTTTAGATTTTTTTTAAAAATTTCAACCCATTATGAAATTTTAAATGGGTTATATATTTATATCATTTATCTATTTCATTTATTTATTTTTATTCTTAGATAGGTGTCCTTACTTAGTGGGAAACTGCTATATTTTTGACACGTAAATAAAGTTATTATTATTATTATTATTATTATTATTATTATTATTATTATTATTATTATTATTATTATTATTATTATTATTATTATTATTATTATTATTTTTAAACTGGCGATGAGTTGAGCCGCTAGTTCGTGTTTGTACTCTATTAGTGCCTATTTGCACAAGAAAGAATGTTGAAAAAGCAGGAAAGCAAAATGGCACTGATTTGACTCGACTTTTCTTTAATATATTATTTATAATATTTGATCAAAATGCAAACATGTTTCAGTCTATTCACTGTGGTGCCTTTGACGAGTTAGCTAATTATAGCTCTATACACCTTTCTAATAAATCCCACAATGCTTGTTTTCCGCACTTTTCAAATTTATTCTTTTCAATTGCATTCACATTGTACCGTCAAGTTTCAAAAGAATAAATTTGACGTCAATCGCGGAAAACAATACGTTGTGGCATTAATATTTGAAGGGTGTATAGGCAAAACTTGTCGTAACTTGGCCAAAATAACTCAGTGGATCTAACTGACTTTTTGTAGAATCTAATTAATAAAAGTAATTGATTGACCGTACACTTTAAGATGCATATTGTAACAATTACTTTAGATACTGATAAAGTGAGAGATTACGTTGTATGTAATGAATTGAATGTATTTATCATTCGTTTGATCTAAAACATCGAATACAATGCGGCACCTATAGTTGTAGTCCTTCTAGCTAGCTCTTTTGAAACAAACATTCTGCATATTCTTTTTATTCTTTCAGAACTATATATAAATATAAATTTTATCTAGTTTAATCTCAACATGCGTGCAGATCTATAACTGTATCCCAACTTTTCATTTCACAAGAGATCGCACGATTGGAGCGCCAAAAATAAACTTCATAAGCATGAAAACGTGTGCTTTCAAGTCAGTCTTCTTCTTCAACATCGACTTCCGGTGTTTCTTTGCATTGACCATTCGCTGTAGATACCAATTTGCAATTTATGGGTTGCATAGTTGGTCGAGCGGTTAGAGTGCTGGCCTTTCACCGCTGTGGTCCGGGTTCGAGTCCCAGCTCGAGCGCCTGGATCATATGTGAATTGAGTTTGTTTGATGTGTTGTTCTCTACCATGCCACGAGGGTTTTTTCTCCGGGTTCTCCGGTTTTCCTCCCTCGTAAAAATCAACATGTGAGCTAGAGTGAATGTTTAAACAGTTAATGTAGAGGTAGTGTGTGTGAGAGTACAGTGTCCCCCAATTAGTGCGCAAGCGCTAGAAGACTAGGACACTTGAATAAACAGTTATTTATTTATTTTTTATTTAATTTGCCGTGACAACTGACAACAAGAGCAAGAGCACGGCGAAAGCCGAATCCTCATCTCGACTGGTTAACCTGTCGAGGAACTAAACGTTTCTAATAGAAGAAAAATGATATGCTCAGAGCCTAACAACCTGATGTATCCAACTAAACAGTTTTAAAATTACTCCAAAAAACTCACTAAAGAAAAATATTTTCTCTAAGCAATTTCTTTTGCAGGCTACTTCCGACCTTGTGTGATGAGATTTTATGATCAGTATTTCTGTAACATTTTAGCGATATTGATTGACGCGTACCATTCAAAATATTTCAGACTCTGTAGAATAATTGAATCTATTCTGCTAGATTTGAATCGATTTTTACTTTAAACAAAACTTCAAAATTTTCCATTACAATACCATGTGCTCAACAATCTCTCACAACGCTCTCGCCACACTCTCACGTGACTAAGTTCGTATTATGTTCGGGCTCACTTCGTACAATTTCCGTAGGTTCGCCTTGAGGGGGTACCACTTTGTGGTGTTCTCGAAGTTCCAATAAATATTCTCTCTGCCAACGTCCCCAGAAGTGTGTTAACAGTTTTATCATGTATTTCATTCTCTTTGTAAGTCCAGCTTTAGTCAAGAGACCATAATACTAAGAGAGCGAAACTCAGTATTGATGTCTGTGCGATGTTTGTGGCGCCTAAGGCTATTTTTAGTAATTTCGCCATCGCGCGCGCAAGGCTCTTAAACAATAGAATTCAAACTGTCCCGTCCGCGCGCACGTCAAAAATCAAATTCTATTGGTTGAGGGCCTTGCGCGCGCTATGGCGAAGTTACTAAAAATAAACTTAGGCGCCACGAACATGGCACAGACATCAATACTGAGTTTCGCTCTCTTAGTATTATGGTCTCTTGCTTTAGTAGAGTCTGGTTCAAGTTGTTCAATGCTTGAGTCTGGTAGAGTATGTAAACGTTTACCAAGTAGTAAATGTGCAGGGGTCAAAACTTCTTCTAAATCTTCTGATGATACATAAGTAAGTGGTTGTGAATTTAAAACGGCTTCAACTTCAACAAGAACAGTGTTCAGATCATTGTAGTTTAATCTAGAATTCCCAAGTACTTTCTTGAGACACCTCTTAGAACACTTGACCATCCTTTCCCAGAAACCGCCCCACCATGGTGCCTTTTCCAGATTGTACTGCCAACGCACTCTTTTAGAAGACAAGAATTCTTGCACCTTGGCGGTCTCGAACAGTCTGACTAGTTCCTTCTCAGCTGATTTGAATGTCTTCGCATTATCTGAGACAATAAGACTTGGAATCCCTCGACGACTAACGAATCTTCTTAATGAGCGTATGAATGCTCCTACAGTTAAATCAGGTACAAGTTCGAAGTGAACTGCTCGTGTACTGGCACACGTATAAAGTGCTATGTAACTCTTAGACATTTCAGTGTTCCCTTTCAATACAGTTTTACAATAGATCGGTCCAGCAAAGTCAACTCCAATGTATGTGAAGGGAAAATCCATAGACAGACGAAATTCAGGTAAGTCTGCATAAGTCTTAGCAATGTAAGGCCTTCCTTCAAATCTTCTGCAAACAATACATCGATTTATCTCTTTCTTCACTGACTGACGTTCCTTTATAATCCAGAATCTTTCTCGAACTGAACTTAAGGTTTCCTTCACTCCATTATGCATTACTCTTTCATGATTCTCACGGATGATAAGTGAAGTTAGATAATGTTCTCTTGGCAATAATATTGGAAACTTTACAAGATCAGGAATGTTAGCGTTAGCGATTCTTCCTCTGTATCGTAGAACATTGTTCACATCATAGAACAGTCCCAAAGTTGACTGAGTCTGTCTGAACCTTTGATCCTTATGTATTGAATGCTGCATAGTAAGCAGCCACATAGTTTCTGCAATTCCAATTTCCACTGTTGTTAAGGGTCCTCTTTCAATAGGACAGTTCTGCATTTTCTTTTTACAGTTATCAATGAATCTGAGTACAAGGGCAGTGATCCTGAATAATCTTAGAGTACTACTGTAATCTGTGGGGTTCATCACATTTTCCAAATTCACAGTCTTGTGTTGCTCAGTTGTAGAATGTAAGGTTGTGCTTACCCTTCTTCATCTCTTCCGTTGTTTCAGGTGTTTCCTCTCTCTAACATCTGTTTGGGGCCAGCATTCCTTTGGTTTTTCAGTGTAGCCATTCAGGGCCATGCCACCAAAGTTTGTTGTTTAGAATTTCTGTTGCACGCAAACCACGAGAAGGTAAATCAGCAGGATTGTCTTTTCCAGGTACATGATGCCAGTCTTCTGGACTTGTAAGCCTTCTAATTTCTTGAATTCGATTTTCGACGAACTGCATAAATTCCTTATCGGTTCCAACAATCCAGTAAAGTGTAGTAATAGAATCAGTCCAACAATAAGTCTTTGACAATGTGACGTTCAGAATCTGTCGATAGAGCAGTGTCCCAGTCAAGCTTGTCAAGACAGTTCTTGGAACAATATTTTCATAGATATGATGATTGGCGAGAGAAACCCTATTGGGTCATAAATACTTGCAATGCCTTTCAAAACACTTCTCTTTGTCAGTTCAAGTTCCTTTGTAGCATTTATCAGTCCTTGAAGTCTAAAAACAATTTGATCATTTTCAGTGTTCCAAACTAGTCCCAATACTTTCTGTTCTTGCTCCTTTTCAATTTGTTCCTTTGAGTTGCCAAGCATGAGGTTAGCATAGCTTGAATCTTCTTGAACAATAGAAGTGTTATTCTCATTGACAACCACTGATTCTTGAGTTTCCTTATGGATTTGTTCAAGTAGTTCCTTTGAATTTGATGACCATTTACGTAGTGTGAATCCTCCTTCCTTAAGGATATTCTTTGCTTCTTCATAAAGTTTATATGCCTGTTCATTTGAATTGGCTCCAGACACTAAGACAGCCTCGTAGAGGCAGTAGCCGTACTATGTCATCGTGCGTGTAAGTAAGTCCGTAACACCACAGGAAGCCCAATTGTTATTTTCGGGATCCCTCGGAACCAATCAGCATTCGACCAAACAACTTTGCTCTCGCGGCATGCAAAGGCAGTCGAAGGTGTCGCTAAATTGAGTGGTGGAAATATAGTAGTGGCGAGTTCTAGGTAAGTTAAAGTTAATGTTCTTTAGAAATTTAAGGAAATTTCATTTACCAAAGCTTTTTGGCGTACGTTATGAGTGCTATTCAGCCGTTGACTCGATATTTTACCGATATATCGCACATATTCCAACTAAAGAGAGAGCTTCCAAGATACCTCATGGTTGGAACATAGTTAATAGAGGGGAATGGTTAGGAAGCCTTTTGTTACATTTCTTTGTTCTAGTCTGGATGTTGAACTGGTCTTGACCGTGCACAAAGTTTGTTTAAATTCATTAGAAAATGGCTATATGAATGAACCAAAATGTTGTCTATTGGATTATTTATTGAAATATTCTAATATAATTAATTTTGAACTAGAATACATCGAACAAGCAGCGGAAAAGAAACATTTGGGCTCAGTTGCTCAACCATGGCAATTAAGACGAAACAATGAAAAAATAAAAGATTTGTGCACGGTCACGGTTGAAAAAAATGAACAAAGACACATAACAAAAGGCTTCATAACCAGTCCCTCTATTAACTATGGTTGGAGGGAAGTCAAGTTTACTGGTACATAAACATCAAATATTGAAGCGAAGCATGTCATTTATTGCAGCAGATGTTCACATGAAGTGTTTTAGTCTTCTTCATGTTTTAGGTCAATGTTTATGTCCAAAGTCTGACCCGCTGCGACCAGCGAGACAGCGTTTCTACGCGACGGCTGATTTGCCTCAACTAGTACCGATACGAAACAAAGGTGTAGCAGAAGAAAACTACGAAAATCCCTTATTGAAGGGAAAACAATTCTTTTACATAAGTTTTGTATTTGATATAGTTATAAATTAGATTTATTATGCATGTTCCAGTTCATCACAATAATGTTATCATTTCTGTACTCAAAAATGTTTTTTTTATTATTTCGTATTGTATATATTAAAGTGCCTATAAAGTCTAGCCAGAAATGATTTCTCTAAAAAGAACTTGGCCTCTTAAACAAAAATATTTTAAAACGTGGGTCCTTCAATTTCTTTTGGCCGGGAAAAAGCCTTGCAAAGTTGGAGAAAAGGCACATTTTGGGCACCCTGTTGAAAAAAAATGCGAGAACTCTTGGGGAACTGATACCCAGTATCAATGACGTATTCTAAGGAATAAAATTAAATTTTACCGTTACAAGCTCTTAATATCCTTGTATATTGTTGTTGCTATGCACTCTATTTAACTTCTGTTAAAAATTCTACTACTTTGATATAGCTATTTTGTGCTCTTTCTTTGAGTCTAAATGCCGTGACTAGACACTTGTCCCTTAAACTACGTCACAATTTGCCTTAAACTACGTCACAATATCCAAGTTTATTATTAACCAAATGAGTTTATTATTAACCAAATTCGTCCCAGCCTTCCAAAGAACGCGGCTTTTAGTCTGGAGAGACAGTTTCGAATGGACGGGAACACTGGAAAAAACTCCATATCTTTGATTTCGCTTTAAATATATTTTCCCAAGATATTAAACTTTTAAAAAATGTACATTTCCGCTAGGGTATATAGGGACTTTAACTTATACTTTATACAATGTTCAACTTTTAAAATATCATGACTATTTTTTCCTCTAACAAATAGTCTTTTACATAAGTTTTATATTTGGTATTGTTATCATTTAGATTTATTATGTATGTTCCAGTTCATCACAATAAAGTGATTATCACGTCCGTTCTCAAAAATGTTTTATATCTTATTTGATATTTCCCATAGAGTACCAAAGTATGACATATAAATTTTTGGGTTTTTTTAAATCTTACTCCTTCGTTCTGATAGAAACAAGGGAAAAGTGAAATGAAAAACATCTGCTTGCATATTTCAACACTCGGGGTTTGGGTCCACAGATGCTCAGTAGTACTCACTTACAGCTACTGTAGGCTGTAGACACATGCGTCTGGCAGACGCCTATTTTTGTATCTTGAAATGTGATGCTGAAGAGTTGCAGCAAACATAACTCTTGTCATTCTCTTTACAACAATTTCTGGAGCATTCTCATTTATGTCTTTTACCCATAGAAATCTTAAAAAGTCTCTGTGTTCTGGACTGACTTCTACTTGCAAGAATGCCTTTTCAATGTCAGCTACTACAGCAGTTTTGTGACAACGAAATCTCAGCAAGACATCAAATAGATTTGGAAACAAACATGGACCAGAGTTCAAAACACTGTTCAGCGACACATCCTGTGTTTTGCATGACGCATCATAAACAATGCGCAACTTAGTTGTACTACTGTCTTGACGTATGACACAATGATGAGGAATATAATGTACCTTACCAACTTCAGTTGTTTCAGATTGAGTCACATCTTCAATGATCCCTCTTGACTGTTGATCCTTTAGAACAGTGTCATATTCTTCCAAGACAACTGGATTTTCTCGTAATCTTCGCAGAAGTGTTCTTAGACGCTTTACACAAGTTTGATAGTTGTCTGGAATTATTGGATGTTGTTCCTTAAAAGGCAGATTTACAGAATATCTTTCTCCATCAAACTGAATGTCATGTAAGAATTTCTTGTGAACTTGATTTTCTTCATCAGGTAAGATTCCAATAGACTCTAATGACCAGAACTGTTTCAGTTGAGGGCGTACATCTTCTAATTCTTTAGTACCCAGTTCCTCTATAATCTTCAGTACATGCGTATGGATAACATTTGTTGACTTACCACAGGGATCAAACTGTCAGACGTAGGCCCAGACAAGACCCATCCAAGATGCGTGTCTACTGCAGTGGGTCCTGTTGTCCCCTTAATGACTCCCCCTTGATAAAGTTCCAATAAAAGTCTGATCCTACTAGAATGTCAATTTCCAGTTGAGAGTTTCCATCAGTTTCATCTGCCAGCTGTAGATGGTTCAGATGTGCATATCTATTCTGAGCAAATTCAATTCGTTGATTTTGAATGGGTGAGCATATCACTGGGTTTACATGAGCAGCAATACAGACATCAACACTGTCAATTCTTTTGACACACAAGTTAACAATTTCACAGTTTTGAACAAGTTCTGACTTTGATGCAAAGGTTTTGATAGACAGAGTATCAGTTTTACATGAAGACAAACATATGCCGTCCTTTAACTTCTTTGTTACATATGACTTCGTGATCCACTATCAAATAGAATTCTTGCTTTAGTGCTAATTCTTGGATTGTCAGGGTTACAAACAAATGCAGTGGCAGTTTGAAGCAGTACTCCTTCTCTTGATGTGTTAACACATGTAGTTGTTCCAGTCTCTTTGCCTGAGTTTCCTACATGTGTAGTTGTTCCAGTCCCCTTGCCTGATTCTCCTGATGAGCTTACAATCTGGACTGATTGAGTGGTGCTACTGTCTTGGGTACCTCCTTGCTTATCACACAGACTGATATGATGCCACTGATTACAATTAAAACATTTTCTTGCTGTTGGACAATCACGACTAAGATGTCCTACTTTAAGACAGTTGAAACATTTGCCTTTCTTCCTTAGAAAGTCCCTTCTTGACTTGATATCTGTTACAATATGACATTTTCGACTTTGATGCTCTCCCTTGCAATAAGTACACGAGACCCATTGTTGTCTTGGTTTTTGATATCTAAATCCTTGATCCCTAGTTCCTTGATTTCTGAATCCTTGATTTCGTGGTCCTTGAATTTGATCTCTTGATCCTTGTTGTTCTGAAAACAATGCTTGAGCTGATGTTGGTACAGTTCTAGGTTGTGTTGGTCTTTTCCTTTCATCGATGTGACTTGTACTCATTAAAGAACACATTTCTCTTGCTTCCAATTCCACCTTGAACGATTCTAGAAGTGCTGTCAAGTCCCATTTGTCCTTTCCGAGTTTTCTTGTTATTACGAGTTGAAGGTCAGGTGGAATTTTACTCATTAAAATCGGTACAAGCAGGTTTCCATACTGATCTGAGCTGAGTCCTAACGCATCGAGTCCTCTGCTGCTGTATCGTAAATAACTCTAAGCCTTTTCGTGTCCAAACCAGATGCAACAGGCAGTTTCAGTAGTGAGTCCATATGACTATTTATAATCACTTGTTTGTCTCCATATCTCTCCTGTAGCATTTGTACTGCAGATGAATTTTTATCAGCTGTTAACGGCAACCCAGCGATAGTGCTGAGAGCATTTCCTTCCAAGAGACTTCGTAAATAATTGAACTTGTCGATTTCACTTAAGGTAGTTCGGGACTCATGAATTTTTACGATAAACTTGCCTTCAAAATTCCTACAAAGAAAGAGGGGCATAGGAGGAAATAAAATGTCAAATAAAAGTTGGGGGTCACCGAGGTCACTCTTGAGATATGAGGGGGCAGATGTGGGGTGTTTGGTGATCTTTTTATGAAAAATGGTCTCGCGATATCTGGTCAAATAATAAGAATTTTGGAACAACCAAATGTATTCAAAAGCAAGCAAAATGATAGCCTGGGATGCGGAAAAACACTTGGAACTAAGTTGCTGCCGAACAATTTGCAAAGAAGCGGAAGATCAACAATAATATGCGAAAAATGGCCTTCCAGAATACACGTTTTTGGAGGATCAGACGGAAAAATTATAAATTTACTCAAAATCGAAACGATAGAAGTATTCTTTTTTTTCTTTATACGAAATGTTTATAAAATTATGAGCATAAATCATTCATAAAATCAGGGGGTCACCGAATTGTTTAACGAGTTAGAGAAGACCAAAGGGTAAAAATCTTCGAAAACGAACACAAAAACTCAGCCATTTTAGCGTTGTTCTCTGCTCCTTTTCGACTCATAAAAATTCGCTAAATTTTATAGTTCGAGCTTTTTCTCCTACTTTACACGGTGCACAACATGTTTTGATAAATTTGTTTGCAGAATCTGGTCGATAAAGTACTATTTTTCTTCACCAAAAAACGAATTTCTTCGGTTTTCAATCGCTGAATCACTAGTGCCCAGACTGCCCACGGACAAGCGAATGTTCTTTAATAAAACTGCACGCGCTCCAATGCGCGCGCGAGATGCGCAGTAGCAAGGGTCCCGAACTACCTTAAACTTGAATTTTCATGAATTGCACTTCGAAAACTGTCCCAGAATGTTTGAAACTCGATTGGATCTCCAGCGAATTTCTTGATAATAAGCTTCGGTAGTTTAGTTGAAGAATTTCCTTGATTCGATGATCCTGAATTTGTTGAATTTCCATTTGATTGAATTGAAGAATTTCCATTTGAGACGTTGTCACGTTTCGGCGGTGCCAACATGGCGGCGATCTGAATGAGAATTTCATCGATGTTTTCCTTGAATTTTTCAGCTTCCTCGATTTCCTTCTGAATGAGATGATCGGCTTCAATTGAATCTAGAATCTCCTCGTCTAATTTTTGAATGATTTTTTCTCGATCGTGAATTAATTTTTCCATCTGTTTGAGTTGTAATTCCATTGTTGTAGAGCCGTAATTCCGTAAGATTTCCTTCGTTTTGTCCAAGAGCCTCTTGAGAGTTGACATATAATTGCGATGTCCCGTTCGTTGGCTCTTCTTTTTCTTACCAGACGACATTGTGATGTTTTCGCTATCCGGCTCGAAGGACCATGTAGAATAATTGAATATATTCTGCTAGATTTGAATCAATTTTTACTTTAAACAAAACTTCAAAATTTTCCATTAGAATACCATGTGCTCAACAATCTCTCACAACGCTCTCGCCACACTCTCACGTGACTAAGTTCGTATAATGTTCGGGCTCACTTCGTACAATTTCCGTACAGACTCAAAGTGAAGCAGGTCACTGTATTTGTGCTTTGCTGAACAATAACTCCTTAAACACATTTTTGTTTGATATTTTCAACTTCGTTTTTGATGTAGAAATTTATATTTACGCCTTCCAAGTAAAATTCGTCATTTCACTACTACCATTGTTGTTTGGTGCCACACCAACGATTTTGGTTGTGCATTTCAGAGTTTTCTCGTGCAGAATGAAAGGTTTTGACAGGTCTATACATGTAATTAGGTTTGGACGTGGGAAACTACATCTTTTTCCTTTATTTCATGTTAACTTTTGATTCATTTTGTTTCATTAAAAACGACAAAAATATGAAATGATGAGGAAAAATGTAGTTTCCAACCTTCACAGCCAATAACAGACCTGAAAAAAGCTTTAATTCTGCCAAAGAAAAACTCTTACAAACACGATCATCAATATTAAAACAGAAACATGTCAACAATATTTCTTCTCGTCCTTACATTTATATTCAAACTTTATGCCCACATAAACATTTTTGAACGATCATCAATGTGGGTGCAGCACCAGACAACGTCTCGTTCAAACGAAATAAATGCGAAACTTGTTTCGTGCTTAATGCTTGAACGAAAATGGCAGTAAAATGTATATTGTTTGGGTCATTTCGGTCAATCCACAAGTTACTACGCCATCGGCGGGTTGATTAGATTCTGACTAATTCAACTACAAGCACAGGGAACCCAAGCTCTGTGTCAGTGAACTAAAATTTACCTTTCTTACAAGGTGTTTTTGTGTGTCCTTTGGGGATGTCCATATCGAGTTTTGGTAACTTTCGCCCCCCTTCAAAGAGAATTGACAAGGTTGGATGCTCAAGGGCCTAACTTGACTCAAACCCCAGCCACTTCAAATGTTTTTTTCACAACTAGATGCACAATGGTGCGTTTACTCGTGCCCAGGTAGAATTGAGCCTGGCGTGGTATGTAGTGCATCATAAAACATATTAACTGAATTTCATCCAATCACATCATTAGATGTTGCAGCTAACTAGACCTCTGAGGAAAAGGACATCTGTGAAATTTTTGAGATGCGCTTTAGTTTCTGAAAGTCTTATCATTTCTCAATTGTTCGAAGACCGCATGCAGAAAATGAGTTTGGGATACTTATGGTCTTACATCACCTAGATGCAAAATAATACTCGGGCTATGGGCGAGGCACCCATGTGCCCCATTTACTGCTGTTTATACACAGGCAGCTGTCTGTGGCAACCAGCAGCAGCTCTTTTGCTTTGATTTGAACTTGTGTGGACTTCATTAATTGACAACATAAACAGGTTGCCAGCTAAACCTTTTAACAACTCACTGGAATTTTTTTTCATATAATCTCTTTTGAAAACCACATGTTCTTGACTAACCCAACTAGTACTGTTCATGCACAAGCAGCAAGCAGCCCCAGACCACATTGAACTATAGACAAAAAATGTTGCTGCATTCACTCAGGCTATGGTCAAGGTTACCGGTCGTTTCGCCTACCTGTCAGTTTGCCTATGGTAAAAGTTGTTTTGCCTACTGATAAATATATGTCCTAAGACATAAGTGACATTTATTTAATTCTGCATGAACTTATTAAATGATTATTCATATATTAAGTCTCCGATTTTGAGACCTTGAAGTTCGAAAAGATGATTAACGGACAAGTCCGAATCAAGAAAGCTTAATATTGTAACGAACACATGATGCCGGTTTACCAGTAAAACGAAGCCGTCTATTCACCCATTGCAAACAAACTCGAAGTGTGGAATTGATATATCATTTACAACTCAAACGACATTTGCTTTCTTGTTGAGAATTTCAGCTTGGATTATAAAGAACGAGAGAGAGTGTTTTATCGGATATAAATATCTTTATACCGATAAAACACGATCTCGAGTTCTTTATACGGCTTAAAAAACTCCAACACATATTAGAGTTATTCTCTAAAAGAAAATCAAAAATATCTTCATTTATCTTGGATGTAAATTGTAAATTGTATCTTGATGTAAATTAGGCCGAATCTTTATCAGATATTAAAGACACTCGTCACGGTGGCGATTTTCATTGTGTTTGCCTTATGAATTATTAATGAGTTTTTTAATTTTACTTAAAAAACTCATTAATAATTCATAAGGCAAACACAATGAAAATCGCCACCGTGACGAGTGTCTTTAAATCTGATAAAGATTCGGCCTAATTTACATAAACTTTTAACCTCGATTTTCTCCAAGATAAATGAAGATATTTTTGAATTTCTTTTAGAGAACCACTCTAATATGTGTTGGAGTTTTTTAAGCCGTATAAAGAACTCGAGATCGTGTTTTATCGGTATAAAGATCCTCGCCTACGGCTCGGATCTTTATATCCGATAAAACACTCTCTCTCGTTCTTTATACATTACTTACAAACTTTAGGTGTATAGCTATAATTAGCTAACTCGTCAAAGGCGCCACAGTGAATAGACTGAAACATGTTTGCATTTTGATCAAATATTATAAGTAATATATTAAAGAAAAGTCGAGTCAAATCAGTGCCATTTTGCTTTCCTGCTTTTTCAACATTCTCTCTTGTGCTAATAGCCAGGGCTCGAAATAACGGCCGGTCAAAGGACAATGTCCTTCCAAATTTGCTAGATGACCGGCCGAATCGGATTTTGAAAGGACAAATTGACCTGCCACATTTTTAGACAAAACAAAACAATCAATTCCCAATTCGCTAACTAAAGCTTTTACAAACTTAATTAGATTTCTAAATTTTCTTTTGAAATGGGTAAATTAACATCCCTCCAAGAGTTTCTGGTTGATTTTACACTCGTTTTAGTTTGAATCAATATGGCGATGTTCCCTGCACATCAAGAATGTCCAACATACCCATTCCATTACAATGGTAACGAATGGTGTCTATTGGTGTCTATTGGTGAAATACTACACAGGGCTCCCATCACTATTCCTATACACGTCTGTTCATGAAATCTAAACCAGTAAACAGGGCTCCCAACATTATCATTCCATAAGGTCGTTTGGGATGCCTGTGGCATCAATTGCGTCCATATCTTATTGATTAGAATATTGATTAGATAGTAACTTGGGAACCCTGTGGTAACAGCCTCCGGTGCCGGCTCGAGATGCTTACCAATGGTTACGAATGGTGCGATTGGTGATTCTAAACTGCCAATTAGCATATTTTGGTAAAATATACAATATTGACGGCAAGTTTAGCCGTTAAGATTGTGATGTGTAATCGTTATTTGTATTATCGCCGTTTTCAAAAACCCATATGTTTTGAATAAGTCGAAATCAAAACTCAATAAATTAAATGATTCGCCGTTTCCAAACGTTGAGGAACGAAGGCACTCACACGGTCTTAAAAAATCAAAACAATATAACTTAATTCGCGAAAATCTAGACAATTCAAGGGTTTAAAAATGCTTCGTTAAATCCTCGAATGGATATAATCATGGCCGTTTTCAAAAGCTCATTTAATTGTTATGAAGACGAACTTCGGATCGAATATTTTGAATAACTTCGAAATCAATTTCAAAAACAATAAATTAAAACAATATATAATGATTCGCCGTTTCCAAACGTTGAGGAACGAAGGCACTCACGGTCTTAAAAAAATCAAAACAATATAACTTAATTCGCGAAAATCTAAACAATTTAAGAATGCTTTAGCTTCGATCGTTAAATCCAACTAACGGATGTCATGATTGAGCTGACACTTTGAAAACTTAACATTTACAAGTTTCCTTGCAGTTTTAACTTGCTAAACTTAGAAATATTGTTCTCAAAACCTCGTACAAATTTAGCGAATTTCATGATCATTAATCTGTGCCAATCTTGACGGGTTAAAGGGAAAAAAACTTACGTTTGAATATTCTTTCGGGCCCGGTGTCGTTTCAATAACTGCCGCTCGCAAGACGAAGGACACAGAGAACATTTTCAAAGTTGGACGACTTTTTAGTTGGATTCATAGCTTCAAAAAACTTCTCATAATGAATGAGTCATTTAGGATTGTGTATTCTTCGTTTTGTGAAGATGCCTTCAGTAACCGGCTACTTAAAAATCGAGCTAAAGTTGAAATCAAGAATCGTCTGCATTAATTGAGCGCCTGAAACAAGGAATGCTTCTAAAGACAATAAGAAATTAGCACTTCAAGGTAAAGACCCTGGTCAGAAAATGATGTTCAAAAGTCTCTTGTACCTATATTTGATCATTTATCTATTATTTGGGACTGATGACTTAAAAAAATAAACATTTATGCACGTTGAACTGTTAAATTTAAACAAACACTCAAGTACATGGCATGTACATTACAATGACATTTTGTTTTAAAGTGAACTTTTTGCACTACTTTTATTAGTAATAAAATTAGTAAAAAAAAAGAATTTTAAACTTATTTCAGCCCCACTAATGTTTAAATACAGCTCCAGTTTGGGTCTGCAATTTAATGAAAAAAGTGAGAGGAAAAAATGAAGAAATTTTGCATGCAAACTAGAGACAGAGTTGTTTTCATTATTAAAGCATGAAGTTGCTCAGTAAGCCCTATGAGCCCTATTAAATGCAAATTGAAAATGCTTAATTCCTTGTTTTCTTCTTATGTTAAGTAGCTGTTTTGATAATCACTTTAAATTGTATTATCTGTGTAATCTGGAAGAGACAAGTATTCACCTAGTGTGCCATCATTCTATTCTACATTAAAAACCAAACCAAAACAATAACAACAACCACAAATAAAAGCCCTCTAAGAGGACATGTGGTTACAGATAAAATAATAAAAAACAACGAGTCGAGAGAAAAGATAACAAAACTGTAGAAATATATGTAATGACTAAAACCATGAAAGATTAAGTAGAGTGATTGCACTTAATCTGTGAAATTGTACCGGCTAGCCAAATATGGAAAACAAAGAATTTTTACAATTAGTTAGACTAGTATTAATTACTTTGATTATATTTCACAGTTTAACTATGTTTGCTCTGAGATTACAAAATTATTCAAATAAATTTAATTTGAAGTAATTAAATACAGTTCATGAAAATTAAACATGAAAGCAAAAGCACACACATGCAAGTTCTTTGTCACAAAATCAAAATTTCAAGCTTTCATGGGATTCTGCACACCTTGCGTGACATCACCGTGACATTTCAAATTTTAAAAACAAAACAACAAAAACAAGCTAAGGTCAGTACGCCTCAATCGAGAGGTAGTAAAAGTTTCCAAAACATTATATAGACATCCCCAAGGACTCACAGAGGCTCCAATCACACTAGAAAAGTAAATTTAATTTGAACATTAAAAATGTTTAATTGAATAAAACCCAGTTCACTCACCCAGACTTAAACCTAAGAGTAAACACGTCGAGGTTTCAAACCTAATCAACAGTGAAATTAATGGCAGGAATGCAAAGAAATATAGGAAACTTTTGTATTTTAAAATGCTGCACTAACTAGCATAAAACCAACAATCGTCAGTGCGATCGACGATCGAACGCCGTGATCCAAACTACAAACGGTCACGGCGAAATTCTCAACAAGCATTACAGAAATCTGCAAAATCATAAATCGAAAAGAGCTTGTGTACATCGCTAAACACTACATCTGGCTGTGTAGGCAAAATTGCACAAGATTATTTCATTCAAAGCGGTATAAACTCACCCGTGTAAATCAAGCTCTCAATCGGTTAGTATAAATGCCCATGCTTCCACAGGTTCTCTCAGTTCGTTCAGAATGTCTTCGTAAACCCAATGTTTATCAAAAAAAAACTTGAAAAAACTTTCACTCTAGCAGAAATATTCATATAATAGTCGCAACTATTGACTATAAATGGCAAATACTTCTCAGTAAAATACATCACAAAATCAAACAACTAGCATTGGGTTTCCTGTCTCTTTCGGGAGATCGTCGTAAACGCCATATTTATCGAAAAATGTGCAACACAGTTCACGTAGATGAAGAGATTTATATAAGAAGAGCAATAATGGATAATGAAAAGACGATATTTCTTGGAGTGAATTATATTTCAATCATTAAAATCGACTAAAACTGACTAAGTAAACCTCGAGTCATTCCGAATGCCTGCCGAATATATCACTTCGTGTCAACTTCGGCAAACCCGAATTACACACACGCTTACACACACGATGACATAGAGGTTACGGCTTTGCAAGCAAAGCCTGTAACCACAAAAACAATTAAGATGTCACAAAATATTGAAGACAGACAAATCAAGATAATATGTTGTTCTGCAATATCCCCATCCAGGATGTTGAAAAGCTTTAATTACTTGTATCAATTAAAAGAAGTGTTGGAGATTTTTGCTTTCTTTTTCTGACAATTATGAATCACTACAAAGTAGATTGTGAAATAATGTGACAGCTAGTGAATCTGAATATTAAAATATATACTGTAATAAAGATCACAGGAAACCCATTTCACGTACCATTCAACACCATTCGTACCAATGGTGACCATGATCTGACCCCCTCGGGCTGTTAGCTTAGGTAATATCCATTACACAGGAAACCCATTTCACCATTCAACACCATTCGTACCAATGGTGAACGTGGTTTGACTCCCTTGGGCTGTTAGCTTATGTAATATCCATTACACAGGAAACCCATTTCACCATTCAACACCATTCGTTCCAATTGTAATTGCCCTTTACCATTCGTACCATTCGTACCAATGGTGAACATAGTCTGACTCCCTTGGGCTGTTAGCTTATGTAATATCCATTACACAGGAAACCCATTTCACCATTCAACACCATTCGTACCAATGGTGAACATGGTTTGACCCCCTTGGGCTGTTAGCTTATGTAATATCCATTACACAGGAAACCCATTTCACCATTCAACACCATTCGTTCCAATTGTAATTGCCCTTTACCATTCGTACCATTCGTACCAATGGTGAACGTGGTCTGACTCCCTTGGGCTGTTAGCTTATGTAATATCCATCACACAGGAAACCCATTTCACCATTCAACACCATTCGTTCCAATTGTAATTGCCCTTTACCATTCGTACCATTCGTACCAATGGTGAACATAGTCTGACTCCCTTGGGTTGTTAGCTTTCTTATGTAATATCCATTACACAGGAAACCCATTTCACCATTCAACACCATTCGTTCCAATTGTAATTGCCCTTTACCATTCGTACCATTCGCACCAATGGTGAACGTGGTCTGACTCCCTTGGGCTGTTAGCATATGTAATATCCATTACACAGGAAACGCATTTCACCATTCAACACCATTCGTTCCAATTGTAATTGCCCTTTACCATTCGTACCATTCGTACCAATGGTGAACGTGGTCTGACTCCCTTGGGCTGTTAGCTTATGTTATATCCATTACACAGGAAACCCATTTCACCATTCAACACCATTCGTTCCAATTGTAATTGCCCTTTACCATTCGTACCATTCGTACCAATGGTGAACATAGTCTGACTCCCTTGGGCTGTTAGCTTATGTAATATCCATTACACAGGAAACCCATTTCACCATTCAACACCATTCGTTCCAATTGTAATTGCCCTTTACCATTCGTACCATTTGTACCAATGGTGAATGTGGTCTGACTCCCTTGGGCTGTTAGCTTATGTAATATCCATTACACAGGAAACCCATTTCACCATTCAACACCATTCGTTCCAATTGTAATTGCCCTTTACCAATCGTACCATTCGTACCAATGGTGAATGTGGTCTGACTCCCTTGGGCTGTTAGCTTATGTAATATCCATTACACAGGAAACCCATTTCACCATTCAACACCATTCGTTCCAATTGTAATTGCCCTTTACCATTCGTACCATTCGTACCAATGGTGAACGTGGTCTGACTCCCTTGGGCTGTTAGCTTATGTAATATCCATCACACAGGAAACCCATTTCACCATTCAACACCATTCGTTCCAATGGTGAATGTGGTCTGACTCCCTTGGGCTGTTAGCTTATGTAATATCCATTACACAGGAAACCCATTTCACCATTCAACTCCATTCGTTCCAATTGTAATTGCCCTTTACCATTCGTACCATTCGTACCAATGGTGAATGTGGTCTGACTCCCTTGGGCTGTTAGCTTATGTAATATCCATTACACAGGAAACCCATTTCACCATTCAACACCATTCGTTCCAATTGTAATTGCTCTTTACCATTCGTACCATTCGTACCAATAGTGAACGTGGTCTGACTCCCTTGGGCTGTTAGCATATGTAATATCCATTACACAGGAAACCCATTTCACCATTCAACACCATTCGTACCAATGGTGAACATGGTTTGACCCCCTTGGGCTGTTAGCTTATGTAATATCCATTACACAGGAAACCCGTTTCACCATTCAACACCATTCGTTCCAATTGTAAATGCTCTTTACCATTCGTACCATTCGTACCAATGGTCAACATAGTTGACTCCCTTGGGTTGTTAGCTTATGTAGTATTCATTACACAGGAAACCCACTTTAAAAAGTTATTCACCTCAGTAAAAAATATCTCTTATACAGTTACCATTGGTACCAATGGTACTATTGGTACCATCGGATATACCCCTTTTTTAAAAATTTAAAACACAATTTTTTCCCAAGTGATCAACTTATATTAATCTAAGGTAATATCCTAATATAGTAGTTGTTCACTTATCAATTGCACCATATATTGGGATCCCTGTGGTAATTTACCATTAGACACCATTAGACACCACCATTCACCATTCGTATTGAATGGATATGTTGGACAACCCTCCTGCACATTGGGATTCCTGTGTTGTACTTACCGCGATGTGTTCATTCGTGGTTCAGGATTCCTGTGTTGGCTCACTGAGCATGCGTTTAAGTCGCACATATTGTAAATAATATATTAAAGAAAATTCGAGTCAAGTGATAGCCCTTATTTGCTATAGTTACCTTGTATGCAAGCGATTCCATTCATCACCAAGTGACTGAAAAGACATTAATTCTTGACACACCCAACAAGTTGTTGATTTCACCATGAAAGTAATCGAACTAAAACTTTAATGTTGCTTCAAGTTGTAAATGTCGATTTTTCAGATCAATGTTCAAAGTATTTTGAAAGAAATGAAGAAGTTTTTTTTAGATAACCGCATTCCAGAGTATACATGTTGACCACTTTAGAAGCAGATGAGTCAATTAGTTCAGTATCAAAAGACAAAACTGATGTTAAAGCGTCTCGGGCGTACTTCATAGACGTACATAAAAAACAGGCTTAAGAAATAGAATTTTAACTTGCATTCAAAGCTTAGAAATTCAAGGGTCTTGAGTTCAGAAATACGTTGTTTAGTAAGTAAACAGAGTTAATAATTAATGAACTTGGCTTCAAAGTTTCACCATGTTTCACGTCAATATATATACTATTACAAATTCGAACGTAATTGAGATTATTCGCTCGAAATTCAAAGTCCATGTAGGCAATACTGAATCAATATTTTCAAGTAAAAGTTCAATTGCTGCCAAGCGAGTGAGCCTCAGTGAGCGAGCGCCGGCAACCCTCCTATTTTAGCCATCTGATTTGAGAAAACGGTCACCCTGTGGATTCAACCACCTACCAAACTGGTTAAAACCAGTTGTATATTCGATAGCAGTTAGCCAATAAAAACAGTAAAAGTACTGGGAAAGCTGAACAAACCTGTTCGCAAACTGGTTCTACAACGGCGTGCAGAACCTGTTGAGACACTATCCCAATTTTGGCCTTAATTAGCCAACCCTGTTTTATGCTCCCCTTTCCCCCCTCTCTCAATGTTGAGTAGGCCGGGGAGATTCCTGCTAGGCCCAACACTTGACCCAACCAACATTGAGTCGGGGGGAGGGTGATTCAGAATATATGGCCGTTCCACGACTTACATGATGGGTATAATATCAAAGAACGTCAATTTTAGGATACAATGTCTCAACTATTCTGCACGCCGTTGTCTGAGACTTATAATATTAAATAACTAGGAAAAATAATGCAATTATTTGATTTTACACTAAACTTGTTGTAGTCAAAGGTAGGCTCTGTATGCTACAATTTCGGGTGACATTGATTTGACCTAACAAAATACTAGCGATAAAAGCCGTACCATATTTTGGAAGAGTGCTCGGAAGGTAATGAAGCGTTCCGTAATTTACATCAAAAGACAAAAGAGCTACATCATGCATCAATGAGTTGTCGACCACTGTATCCGGCTGAAAAATATACTGATTTGAGGCTAATATTTTATACAGCCATAAAATGATTCAATGAATTTGAAAACGCTATATCATATCAACTATTACCTATACTAAACCATACTAATTTTTAAACAATATTTATCGAAGGGATCTTGAAATAATGCAGTTTATGTAACAATAGAGCGAAATTTGGGCAACAGTAGCAAATTCAGCCTGTCCATATACCTGAGTTCGGCTCACTTTTCTCAATATCAATTAATGTGATTTCTCTCGTCTCTTTCAGTAGCCAAATTTGATATCTTTACAACAATTTGAGATGAAAAATTAACTTCGATGTGCTACTTTCTTTTTAATTGTAGGAAATTTAAAAAGTTGTTTTGTTTACGCTCGATTTTTGCAGTTAAAATCTCTCATCGATGATATTTCGAAAACGCTCTCTCAGAATTTGATTTAATTCGCTAGAGCTAAAGGCAATGATGTTAACTACAAGATTACAAGAGCATTTTTCAAGAATAAGCCTAGAACTCATTAAAATCGAGAATATGTAAAAAGGGCAATTCTTTTAAGGCGTCGCCATAATAGCGCCGATCTCCATATAACATACGTCATCATAAACTTTGATCTTTGTCTGATAAGGGTGCAGTACTTAATTTACTATCAGACTGCTCATGAACAAATAGTTTTCACTCAAAGACGACTGGTAGCTCTACTTGAAAATTGGGTCGAGCCACCTTTATTTGGCTGAGAGCGCACGTTCGTAGTGTCCGTAATGACAACAATTGTAACCGCTTTGTCAAAAGTAAAATTCACTCCTAGAAATTCCTAGACAATAAGTGGTTATCAAATACACTTACAATTATTACTTATAAATACTTGATTACTATGTTTGAACGTCTTAAATAACTTCACTGTGATGTTGCTGTATAAAGTGTTTGGTGGTGTGTTTTCATAACCATTTTCTCTGTTAGAGGATTACCATGTGGTATAATAAGTGCTTGGACTGCTCCAACAACTGCAACATATGCTGTAAATATGATCTTATTTGCGAAAACGGGGCTTAAAAAATTAGTGTTGAAGTGCAATTTTCCATGCTTAGACAGAATGCATTCTGAATGTTCCTGAACTAGATGCACCCGTGCTTTCAGGAGCCCCTTTTAGGAGAGGCTCCAATGACCGGCCCCGTTCGTACTGTTCCACGAGCCGTTTCACGCTTTCTTCACCATTCCGGGAAGCAGTTAACCGTAACATAAAGACCCTTTTTGAATCGGCTAACTTAAACTAAAGAATATCTGATTAGTCAATTTGTCTGTCAGCAGCTATTAGTGTTTGCCTTTGTCCTTCTATTATCATGCATGGGTATTATAATTATATCTGGTAGGGTAGTTGTTACCCCAGACAATGTTTCCATAATGGAGTTAAGGATATATCAGCGTGTAATATATCAACAATAAATTTTTTTGATTGACCTAATATCGGATTTTGCAAATAATTCCAGTGATTTTTATTATTTTTTGAGCAGTCTAATCAATGTGCGTTTTCCATGTAAGGTGTTCATCAATAATTATGCCTAAAAATTTAGTTTGCTTGGCTCTGGTAATATTCTTTCCATTCAGCTTTAATGACGGTTGCATTTGAATCCGTTTTCTGTGTGACTTGAAAATAATATAATTTGATTTCTTTAAGTTTAAAGTCAGTTGATTATTTTCTAACCATTTATGTATGACCTTTAGTTCCTCATTAATTATTATTTCAAGATGTTTTATGTTTTTTCCCGAGCAAAATAAGCTGGTATCATCTGCAAACAGAATTGGTGAGAGTGTCTTAGTTATGTTAGTTAAATCGTTTATATATATTAAAAACAGAAGTGGTCCTAATATTGAGCCTTGAGGCACTCCACACAAAACGCTCATTTCATCAGATTTTACATTGTTATATTTGACTATTTGTTTTCTATTCATTAAATAACTTCTAATCCAATCATGACACTTTCCTCGAATACCATAAAATTGCAGTTTATTTAAGAGTATGGAGTGGTTAACAGTATCAAATGCCTTTGATAAGTCTAAAGAAATCCCAATAGTTATTTCATGGTTTTCAATGGAGTTTGTAATTTTATCAACCAATTCTACTATTACTTGGTTAGTAGAACGCTTACTTCTAAATCCATACTGACTGTCAGATAAAATGTTATTTTTGTCTATAAAGTTAATTAATCTCTTATACATAATTTTTTCGATAATTTTTGAAAGGCAAGGAAGAACAGATATAGGTCTATAGTTTGAAAAATTATCGTCATTGGATGATTTATATATGGGGCTTACTAAGGCAGTTTTTAATTGGCTTGGAAATTGACTTTTGTTAAATGATAGATTAAAAATATGACATAAAGGAGGTGCTATTAGTGGAGCAACATGCTTAATTACTTTGATATTGATTTCATCTATTCCACAACTATTTTTGTTTTTAATTTTATTTATTATTTTAATAATTTCATCACAAGTAGTATCATGAATAAAAATTGACCCTCTGTAATCTCCTTTCAGATACGTTTCAAAGTCATTTGTATCTTTAAATGATTTAGCTAAATTTGGGCCAACATTGACAAAATATTCATTGAACTTTTCAGCAATAGTATTTGGATCATCATAAACTATATTTTCATATTCAAAAGCGCAAGGTAGAGTCTTTGTAGACATTTTCTTACCAATCAATTCATTTATTGTTTGCCAAGTTAATTTAGGATTATTGGCTGCATAGTCAAACTTTTTATCTATGTGCTTCTTTTTAGCGATACGGATTAAGTGGTTATATTTGTTACGGTATGATTTGTATGTTTTTATGCTGGGCCTATGGGCCCAGTATACTTGTTTTTGGCGAGTTAGGTATGATCGGAATTTCGAGTGGGTAGCTCCCTTGTCTGACAACAATGTGTTTGACGGACATGTGTCTAACAAGCCTATATTGCTTCAAAACAATCTTTCGGCCCGTTCAAAACCCTTTACGAGACTTAGAGTTCTAACTTGCAAAGACGAATGTAAACTGAAAATCAAATTTGTTTATTAATACTACTAGTATCAGTAAGATCAGAAATTTGTCACTCAAATAAGCGGAACCTTTTTGAAGCAATGTAGCAATGCAACAAACCTTGACTGATAAAAAACCTTTAGTTTAGGATATTAATAGTCTTGAGAAGTACTTGTTGAGATAGATATAAGCCTGTAAATCCGTGTGATAAATCAAAGAGAATTTTGCCATAAAATCTTCAGTGACTATTATAAATAGCGCGAAAGCTCATTTATCGAGATTTCCATGATTTGCTCTCGTATTTTGATTATAAAAAGGGCGTGTATGATTGTTACAAGTTCTGTTCCCAACCAATCAGAAATGGGTGTTCCCACGGTCAAATAAACAATAAAAAGATAACAATCTTCGCGGGCTCAAGTCCAAAATTGCTTTTTTTCGGGGGAGGTGGGAGAGGGGGGCAATTGCCCCACTGGCTCTCGCAGTACATTTTATTCACTGAAATGTATTGCTTTTTCAAACAATCACAAACAGTGTTAGGAATGATTATAAAACTAATTGATTAAAGTTTGTTTAGTAAAGGATGTGTATCGCTCCCTGGCAGCCATAAAAAGAGTGCTTGATAAATATCTGACACATAATTTGCCTTGTAATGTATAGAGAATGCATAAATATATGTGGATTTAACTGAACTACTGAGAGTAGTCTGGGTAAAGAAAGCAAAATTTCGATTCACCAAAAATTTAAGCGATATCGTGTGGCTTTCTAAAGAGATTTTACCTCTTTGAAGAGGAGAACATTGGAATGCAACTTTATATCGTCTTGCTTCGATCGAGCGTACAACGCGGCGATGAAAAACTCATAAAAGGACATTGTCTTTCCTGAGAAATATCACTAAACAGTTCATGACCTTGCTGAACACTTCCACGAATACAAAGCAGGATTCAGTGGATTCCCGGGTATGATAAATCTGAATAACAACGACAACTTAGCTAGAAAACAAAGACTCCAATCGCGTGGTCAGCGATCATTCCAAGCATATTTTGATGACGTCACAAATCATCGTTCGCTACATCCATAAACGTACGTGCCTACCTACCAAGAATCGAGTTCAGAGCTGGTACATAAACATGCCGCGCATGTGCAAGATTAGTGTCGCTGCTCGCTTCGCTCGCAGCAATTAAATCGACATTCTTCAGTCTCAACTGAAAATTACTAAACACCACAATTTCTCTGTATATTTTAGTTGTCATATGCCCAGCAGACTTGACACGCTTTTCCCGTGTCAAGACTTGTTTCATTTTCTGTTGTGGCTTTTTCAAGAAACTTCTTGTACAGTTTGTCTTTAGTTTTTGATGATTTTTTAAATAAGCTGTTGGTATCGTCATTTTAACGCTCAGTGTTTTGGCTGTTTTCTTTCTTTAATATCAAACAATACGAGATTTTGAGAGTCGACCGAGGCGAGCGTGTTGATCAGGTGCGAGTCTCCCAAAGGAAATCGGTTTACAAACAGAATATCGTGCTTAGCAGCACAGTAAATAAGGGCTATGATTTTAAAAATGAGTTTTTTTCGATATGGAAGTATACTTGAGGGTTTTGGCGAGTCTACAACTGCATGAATTTGCTAATAACTTTAATTTTATATTTATCAACTGAACGGAATAATTAACTTAAGTACAGTACATAATGCCAAATAAAAAGTTTAAAAATAAAAATAATAATAATAATAAAAATCATAAAAACTTACAAACATTTGTACAACAATAACTTACACGTTAGACTCAGGAAGAAGACTAAATTTACAGTTGTTCACCACAAATCTTGATTGAAAACAATTTATTATAAACTCCAGTTGCAAAATGGTGGATTCTCATACTCGTCGACCGTGAGGTAAGTAGCTTGGGGACGAGGGCCGTTTGCAAAAATACTGAACGCGCTCTGATTGGTTGAAAATAAAATCTCCGTTCACCTGGTATTGTAAGGTAAACCAAATTCGAGTAGAAAAGCTTCTAATGATTTTTCTGGGTCATCTTGAGTAAACGTATTTTGCCAGTCTTTTGTTTCAATGCTCTGATAAAAGGATTCCAGGGAGGACTGGTTGATTATCCTTGTTATAATTTGCTCTCTAGGTTTTTTATTTGTATTATTTTTCGTCTGTTTGGTTATGGCAAAAACTGGTAAGTGGTCGGAAATATCATTTATCAAATTTCCATTTAAATATTCATCAACATGATTATTAGTGAAGATATTGTCAATTAGAGTGCAGCTTGATTTAGTAATTCGAGAAGGTTTTAAAATAAGAGGTCTATATGGAGAGGATGATAAAAGATAAAAAAAACTGATTTGAAAATTTGCATTGAGTATATTTTAAAAGGTCAATATTGAAATCACCCAAAATATAACATGGTTTATTTTTCTTATCAAGTTCAGATAGCAAGTGATTGAAATCACTTTCAAATTCAGTATACTTATTATTAGGAGGCCTGTATATGGCGCCAATTAAGATATTTTTACTTTTTTCATTGATAATTTCAATGAAAAGTGATTCTATATTCTTGTTTTCGCTCATAACTGATAAATCATTCTTATACTCGAAGGTCAAATTTTGATCAATAAAAAGGCAAATTCCCCCACCAACTTTGTTTTTTCTGTTTTGGTATACAGCAGTATAACCAGGAATACTATACAAATTATTACTTTCACTATCAGTTAACCAGGTTTCTGTTAATGCTATGATGGAAAAAGTATGTTTCAATGAATTCAAAAAATTTATAAACGCGTCTAGTTTATGTCTAATACTTCTTATATTTAGATGTAGAAGAGATAGCTCGTTGCCAGAAAGGTTAAGTGATTCAATTTTGAAGTTGAATTCTGACACATGCAATTTAGATGATAATTATTATGGCATACAGAACACATTACGGAGTATTTTGTGTCAGTAATACTATTATCACAAGTATTACACATGTTTACACACATGGTAGGTAGCTAAAAAGATTAAAATGTATAACTGTAAAGAACTTAGCTAAAGGAGAAAACAAAAGAACTATAATAAAAATAATTCATGTTATCTTCTTCTTCAACTTTGGTCTGTTTGGCACTAGGCTTAATAGGAGTGCTGTTTTGAGAGTTATTTAGCTCTAAAGCGGGACGCTTATTTTTTCCTGCCATACCAAGGTCTTTGCAATTTATCTATATTTTTCACTCTAAACTCATTGCTATTGCAAAATACATGAAAGAGATTACGTATATATTGTTTAAAAGTCGCGGTGAGCTGGAAACATGGTTCTTTTCAATCTAAACGCGACAGCTTGTATTGTTTAAAGTTGTGACGATGCGTGGGGTTTGCTTACTGGTAATTTTAGATGATTTTAAGGTGTCTCGATCGAAATTCCAAGCGCATCGAGGCACTTCGATAAAACGCTTCCAAAATCTTCCTTTCGTCTTCGATTGCTATAAACTTTTTTGCTTATTGTACGTCATTTATTGAGAATCACGAACACACTAAAAATATATGGAAATGATACGCGAATGAGACACAAAATAGTAAAAAAGTTCTACACACCACTATTTTCATAAAATTGCAATTTACGCAAAATTCAGCGCTAAGATTTTAACCGCATTCACAGAATCATGAAACGCTAACCTAATCTAGCTGGTGGATCAGTAGGAAAAAAATTGTAGGACAGGATTCTGAGATAATTACGATGTTTGAAATTGTACCTCTTGAACTGACTCGGAAGTTTGCGGCGTTATCCAGTTTAGCTTTAACGCCGCCACAATACACGGACAGAATGATCAATCTTTCTTCTAACTACCTGCCAAGTGAAATTGTCTTTGGTTAGACAGAAGAAAAGTTGTAATCGGCCGTATAAGTGAAGGTTTATACTCCAAAATATCCTCAAATTGCAAAATGCACGTTTTTCGAAATTACAGAAAATTTAACCGTGCAATTCGAGCGAAACCTCTCAATAAAGAAGTTCCGTCTTTAATACAAGTTCTTACCTGCATTTTGGGTGTTAGACTTATTTCATTGCTGCAAAATAAAATTTTAAAGTAAGGCACCTTCACGTCGCTGCCGCTCGAATCGTTTGTTGTTATCGGATTGCCACTATGCAAATTGGCTAGCCTCTAAGGAATTCACACTTTTGACAGGGGGCGCCAACATGTATACTTTGTTCATTTATACACCGCAACTTCATTCATTCTGGTCAAAAAAAAAACAACAACAACAACAAAAAAAACAAATATCTCCGAATATGACGAAAGTTCTCTTTTCATTTTTCTTTGAAAAAAAGAATGAAAATAAAAGCTGAAGTTGCGGTGTATACCTTAATCTTATACCTAGTCCAGTCCCAGACTCTCTTTCTTGCCGCTCCAGGACTCGCGGAGAAAGAGAGTCCAGTATAACTTGCATGCGCATGTGCAAAATGAGCCAATCAATTGATTAATTAGTATTTTGCGAGCTTGCAATATGCAAATGTCAGTGTTTGGTAGCAGTGGTAGTGATGCGTATCGAAAAATTCACAAATACGTCTTTCACAACTGTCCATCCGTACATGGCCTGTAACTGCTCAAACTTTGGTAAAAGATTATAGTTGGTTCTTCCAAGTGCATAGCTCACTGAATCAACAAATGGCTTCCCGAAATGAGACTGATATCGTGTATACAAAACACTTTCTTCTTCAGCCATCTTGAATCATTAGATGACTTTAGGATTTGTAACCACGCGATCACCACGCGCCAGGCGATCGGCTTGCAGGATCGAAAACTCCATTGCGCAGCAACCAAACAAATATTTCGGAGCAGAAAAATAAAAGAAATTCTTTTCGGTGCGTCTGAGTAAAGTGCGACCGAGGAACAAACGTAATACTGAGAAAACTCCGTTGCGCAGCAACCGAACAACGTTTTCGGAATTTCAAACAAAAGAACGAATTGGTAGTGCCACGCTTAAGGGTCTATTGTGTTCGATTCAACCACTTGCAAAAACAATATGGTTGACTATCATGCTGAAAGAAATTTTTGGTTTGATTTGAAAAATTTGGAATGTTATAAAATCTTCAAAATACCAAAGAACGATACATTTTTAAAATACTTGAGAAATAAAGACACCACCGAATGCACGTCTTTGAAACACGGTGTTTTGAAAGAAACATAATTACCGAACAAAATGCCCGCGAGGGATGTGTGTGTCTTTGAAACACAGTGTTTTGATTAACATAATTACCGAACAAAATGACGGCGAGGGATGTGTGTGCCTTTGACACACAGTGTTTTGAAAGAAACATAAATCCAGAACAAAATTCCCGCGAGGGATGTGTGTGCCTTTGACACACAGTGTTTTGATTAACATAATTACCGAACAAAATGACGGCGAGGGATGTGTGTGCCTTTGACACACAGTGTTTTGAAAGAAACATAAATCCAGAACAAAATTCCCGCGAGGGGTGTGTGTGCCTTTGAAACACAGTGTTTTTGAAAGAAACATAAATACCGAACAAAATGCACAGCGAGGGCTGTGTGTGTGTCTTTGAAACACAGTGTTTTGAAAGAAAACCTATAAATACCGAACAAAATACACACTCATAGTACCCACAAACCCACGAAGAGTCGTCATCCCCCCCCCCCCCCCCAACCCTTCCGGAAAGAGTAATTCACCCTATACTATCATGGATTTGGATGATTTTATTTTCTATCAAAAATATAGTTGTCTCACGAGTCGGGATTGAACCGACGACCAACAGATAACTGTTTCACACTACAGTCTGCTGCTCTACCAACTGAGCTACCGTGAGTCTATATTTTACTCTTCCATAAAACCTAATTTAAGTAGGATCAACTAGTCAGTAATTATGCACATCATTTATTTTCAGTTTGTACAAAGAAACATGCTGACAGCTTGTGTTCATTTGTCAGTCATTGATACATGTATTTTTCAATCAAGTCTCTTAATTTTTGTAAATTACAATCACGCCAGTTTACAATTTTGCTCTTCAGTTTTCACCAGGGAGGTGGTACAACTTAGTAATTTTCCCAATTGGGATAGAAAAGGAGAGTAGTCGAGTTCGTGGCCATGTCTCTTCTTCTATTTCTTCGGTCTCTTGTTGCGGTACAATGAGCTTCAAACTGCCTGATCTTAATGACATCCGGTGAATCGAATCGCAGTCATTACAACAGTAAAACAGTTTCTTTGTGTTTTGTGAATTAGCATGGAACATGCTTGTACAAATCTCGCATCGAACCACACCGTTTAGTGAACTAGAGTAGTGGCCTTCATGCCAGTGGCAAGTTGGGCATCGCACTATAGATATCTTAGAAAACTGTCTGGGTTCTAGACAAACATGGCACTCTACTTGTTCCTGTTCATCATGATCTGATTCCTCGTCCATACTCTCTTCTTCTTCATCATCATCTTCATCCTCTCTTACATCCCCTCCATCACCATCATCATCATCATCATCATCATTGCTATTCTCCCCCTGCTCTTCGTCGTTTTCGTGGTCATCAGTTGACTGACTTTCAGCCTCGCTGTCGTCTGTGTCTTCAGGTTGCGTAGCAACAAGATCTACTAACAGTTTTTGATTGTTGATGAGATGTTTGTTGATGCCGAGTTCGGCCAATCCATTGGTAAACGTTTTCAAACCTCTAGGCGTTCGGACATCTGGGTTGTAAGGCAATAAAGCATACTCGATCAACTCTATGATGTTGGTTAATGGTATTCTTCGCTGACGATGAGTCATTTCTCCATGTGAATTCCAATACAATATATCTTTAGAAGCAGCCATGCTGTGAAGTAAATTTAGAGCCTTCTCTCTGGGTATGCTCTTGGGAAGCTGCTGTGCCATCTGATCGATGTCTCTGTCCAAAGGTTCCTCCTCCTCCTTACTAGAGGTGGTACTTTCGGAGTCTGATACATCTTCCTCAGAATCTTCAACCCACTTTCTCTTCATGATGATCAATGCTATCTTGGCTCTGGTATGAAATGACCGTTTTATGCTTTACACGAATATTTATAGCAGAAACAAACTCAAGGCGCTCATTAGAGGGGGTAAGACATCTTCCACTAAACCTGCCCCCTTTTGAGCCAAGAGTATTTTCTTAGTTTTGAACGGCACTGATGAGGCAGCTAAAGCTCTAATATCATCTACATGAGGTCTCAGTCTTTCTTTTTGAGAATTAGAAATCGGCATGACTCCTTTCAATAGATTATAGCAGACCTCGCACAATACAAGCACTTGTTCGGGAGTGGCAGTTGTGAGCAAAACTTTCCTCTGAGGTTCAGGACAATGGACTAGTAGGTGTAAATAGCCAAAATTATCACGAAGTAAGACAGACATGTTTACTCCACAAAAGATGAATTCAAATATACCCTCCCAGAAACAGACTTATGTACTTATGACCAAGCAGGTACTAAAACCTTGGTAGCCGATAGCCTGATAGCCTGATAGCCTGATAGCCAATAGCCGATAGCCTGATAGCCTGATAGCCGATAGCCGATAGCCTGATAGCCTGATAGCCGATAGCCGATAGCCTGATAGCCATAGCGATAGCCTGATAGCCTGATAGCCTGATAGCCGATAGCCTGATAGCCTGATAGCCTGATAGCCAATAGCCGATAGCCTGATAGCCTGATAGCCTGATAGCCAATAGCTTGATAGTGATTTAATCAAGCTACCTGTTAAATAGCCCTGCAGCTTCTTTCTTACATCATTTCCAAGTAGATTCGAGATGGCTCGGACGTGTCCTTTGTGTCAGAAATCGGTTCAGAATTTATCATCTCATTTAAGTAGAGTTCACAAAATGAATGGTCCAGAACGCACCTATTGGTTTCAGAAGGGGAAAATACTTAGAGATGATAGTCAGCTTTTCCAAATTACTACCCCTCAGATAGGAAATGGTCAAGCAGATCACTGTACCAGATTTCAACTGTTGCATCCATTTACTGCTTTAGTAGCAGGAATGACAGGATCCGGTAAAACAGTCTGGGTTCAGAATTTGCTTGCACATGCTACACACGTAATTAGTCCTCCACCACAGCGCATCGTTTGGAGCTACTCACAATGGCAACTTGCTTACGACCACATGCTAGCAATGATACCTGGAATCGAGTTCGTCAAAGGTATACCCCATGACATTGATGAGGATGGCTTCTTTGACCCTAGGATCAATAATGTTATTGTGATTGATGATCAAATGACAGAGACGTCCAACGACAAGAGAATCATGAACTTATTTACCAAAGGATCTCATCATCGAAACCTCAGTGTGATTTTTCTTACGCAGAATCTATATTTTCAAGGAAAAATCATGCGCACTCTGAGTCTGAACGCTGCATACCTTATCTTATTTAAAAACCCAAGAGACAAACTACAAATCATGACGCTGGGAAAACAAATGTACCCTGGGAAAACAGAACAGTTTATTCAAAAGTACGAGGCCGCTGTACAACGACCATATGGATATCTTTTCGTGGACCTAAAGCCCAATACACCGGAAGAATGTAGACTTCGAACTAATGTCCTTCCCAACGATCAAACTGCGAATCCGCCCACGACCATATCACAGATTGGTGGTCAATCGGAAGTCGCGCAATCTATTGCGAATTACTTCGAACGCCAAAGCTATCTACAACCACCTTTATTAAAAACGTTGCAGAATTTAGAGGAGCAAATGACTAGTATTCTAAGGGATCCCAGTGTTCCTGCGGAGTTCAAAATCAAAGAATATTCACAACTTTACAACCGATACCTCGATCTGCAGCAGCAGCTTCAACTGCATAGTGGTTCGCTCCCAGTCCACAAATCAAGAAGTGAAATGGTCCACACATCAGAAGCATCGCAATCGGCTAGTCCCAGTCCTCTCATCACTATGGCAACCCAAGAAAACATTCCTTCAACAAGTCTCACCAGCGACAGTGGCTTTGTAACGCCTAAACCTAAAACACCTTCTTTTCTGGAGAGACTAACCTCTAAAATTAGAACTCCTACTTTTCAACTCGGTACCGCGAAGACTTCGTCTGAAGTTCCTCCTACTCCATTAAAAAACACTGCTAGTTTTGATCAACCCTCTCTTACCACCTCATTCAGCACACCCAGAACACAAAGTCTTCCACCCCCACCGGATTTCTTGTCCACTCCACCAGCAAGTAAAGAAAAACCAGTAAAATGGATAAGTTATCAAGATGCCCATAAATACAAAGACAAAGTCCTAAAGCCTCCAAGACGTTTCAGAAAGATTGAGAGCCCATCGCCAAATCATTACCCAACTTGGGAAAAATTTACTAAGTTGTACCACCTCACTGGTGAAAACTGAGAGCAAAAAAAATTGTTAATTTACAAAAATTAAAGAGACTTTGAATGAAAAATACATGGTATTCACAATGAGCCTGACATAATGAACACAAGCTGTCCAGCCATGTTTTCCTTTGGTACACACTGGGGAAAAATAAAATGATGTGTTCATAATTACTGGGGGGGGGGGGGGGGGGGATGACGACTCTTCGTGGGTTTGTGGGTACTATGAGTGTGTATTTTGTTCGGTATTTATAGTTTTTCTTTCAAAACACTGTGTTTCAAAGACACACACACAGCCCTCGCTGTGCATTTTGTTCGGTATTTATGTTTCTTTCAAAAACACTGTGTTTCAAAGGCACACACACCCCTCGCGGGAATTTTGTTCTGGATTTATGTTTCTTTCAAAACACTGTGTGTCAAAGGCACACACATCCCTCGCCGTCATTTTGTTCGGTAATTATGTTAATCAAAACACTGTGTTTCAAAGGCACACACATCCCTCGCGGGAATTTTGTTCTGGATTTATGTTTCTTTCAAAACACTGTGTGTCAAAGGCACACACATCCCTCGCCGTCATTTTGTTCGGTAATTATGTTAATCAAAACACTGTGTTTCAAAGACACACACATCCCTCGCGGGCATTTTGTTCGGTAATTATGTTTCTTTCAAAACACCGTGTTTCAAAGACGTGCATTCGTGCATTCATTTTATAACGTTCCAAATTTTTCAAATCAAACCAAAAATTTCTTTCAACATGATAGTCAACCATATTGTTTTTGCAAGTGGTTGAATCGAACACAATAGACCCTTAAGCGTGGCACTACCAATTCGTTCTTTTGTTTGAAATTCCGAAAACGTTGTTCGGTTGCTGCGCAACGGAGTTTTCTCAGTATTACGTTTGTTCCTCGGTCGCACTTTACTCAGACGCACCGAAAAGAATTTCTTTTATTTTTCTGCTCCGAAATATTTGTTTGGTTGCTGCGCAATGGAGTTTTCGATCCTGCAAGCCGATCGCCTGGCGCGTGACTCCCTGGACGCTGTTGTGTGACTCCCCTTGCAGCACTGTCGCGTGACATCCTCTCTATCGGGGCGTGACGCACCCACCGTGCTGCACCACCTTGCACCTCCTGCACCTCCTGCACCTCCTGTATCGGGCGCAGAACCGCTATTTGTATACTACTTTCATTGATTGTTGAATAATTAGCCATGTTTACTGGAATTTCGCGCAAAATTCTTGCATTTCATTCTGAAAATTTTACATCTTTGACAGCGCCCCCCAGCAAAATTATTTAATAATACGCTTTTTCCATGCCTCGTTCTTGTAAACCAGAGCTTTCTTGCTGGAAACTCCTGGTCCCTCCATGTGATTTCAAGCATTGTTTACTATACAAGACAAAGACAAAGTCGTGTCTAAAGGTTTGAAGGTTTTCGATTTGTAATAGACAAATCTTTGTTTGCACGTCACGGCATAGGTGCCCAAAATTTGAATTAAAATTTTATTTCTCGTCCAATCGATTTTATTCTAAAATATGGTTTAGAAAACTGTGTTTGGAGATAATTTTTGAGCCGAAAGTGAAATAATTTGATGCACAAGATGTTTTATTCGGCAAGAGTTGTTATGTCACATAACACGAAGTGTAGCGTATTGCTCCACAGGACACCAACATTTTCAGACCGTTTTAGAACCGTGAATAATATAAAAGTATTTTCATATAAAATATGAATGTAAAGTCTTTAACCATAGGGAATTTTCTTTATTTGATGTAATCAGGTACAGCTTTAATTGATTCTTGTGAGACTTTGGAAAGACTTGGCTACTCGCCATCATTGACATTGAAATACTAAAAATACCAAACGTCGTCTTGTTTTTGACCTCGTAAAATTCAAGATTATCTTGAAGTGTGGTTTATTGTTGATTTGGTTAAGGCAATTTCTGAACAGAACTTACATGTTTGATCGAAATTTTGTTTTCCAGCCGTGTTTACAATGTACATTCACTAGTTATGCGAAGGCAGGTTGAACATGATTTAGATTTCTCAATGGTTTTGTTACATTTTATATAGTACTTCAGTTCATTTTCATTTTGCTTATGTCGAAATTTAAATAAACTTACCAAGTGCACTAGGACAAAGTCGGTGTGTCTGTGTATGCACTAGTCGAAGTAAACCCCTACCCCCATCCCCAACCAGGGACAGGCCTTGAAATGCGTCTATACCTATATTTGGATTTGAGGCCAGTAACCACATGGCCTCATAGAGGTCTATTTTTTTCCTCTGTTCGTCGCCAGAAGAATATATACCATGCATGATAATAGAAAGGTCATTGGAGCCTCTCTTAAAAGGGGCTCCCAGGGCACGAGTGAACGCACGTGTGCGTCTAGTTTGATTTTTGATTTTTTGAAGATAAGTAGTAGAAACAAGAATATAAAGCAAAATCCTCTAACGTCATAATGACGTCACCGATTATTTGAAAATTAATATCCCTAATAAAGCTTGATGACCAAAAGTTTTAACTTAGTGATGTAGAAACACTTCATAATTGTAGTAATACATGTTCGTTGCATCATCACTTGCGGTTTCCAATGGCTTTTAATGGTTATTAGTGACGTCACTTTTATGACGTCATCGTGAAACAAAAATCTCTTAATATAACTCGACAACAAAATGTCAGATCGAGATAAAAATTGCACCAAATTTTAGAGAATGTCATTCTCTTTCAACCTATGTAGTTTTGAGAATCTCTTGAAGTGACCTCGTTTCTCTCGAGAAATGTAACAATTCGCCATGACGTCACAATCACGTCTCAATGGTAAGTTTTATACATGGCAAAATAAACCGCCACTTATAGTTAGCCATCACTGAAAGTGTCATTGCAAATGATCAACTATTGTTGAAGGATACAAAGGTTAGGGCAAAAATGGGACGTTTAAGTTTAACATTGCCGATTTGGGTATCCTTTGTGCCCGGCGTGAAAGGGGAGGGATTTACTATGCCCGCTGGGTGCTTTCCATTCAAATGGAAATTGTGGTAATTCTGTTTGGAAGGTATTAAAATATCCTTTGTCTGACCTCATTTGACAAATTACTTGTCAACATAAAAACTTCATACAATATTTTACATCATCTTTAGCTTGTCTTTCAGCAAGCTCTAATAGCATCTGAGACAAAGAATTTTTAATGTCTAGAGCTGTAATGTTTTGAAATGCATTTACTTTATTTCCATCAGAACTGAAGTCTGCTAATTAAATATTTCTTTGCTTTCTTAACAACTTAATTTGTACAACATTTTGGACCGAAAACCAGTTTACATGTAGCTTCTATAACTCAACATAGCACTGCTACCAAGTTTTCTATTTTTTTTTATAAAATACAAATTGAAGTTTTATTTTCTTTTTTCATTGGAGAAAGTTTGAAAATGTGCGCGTAGCATTTCTAAGTATATATAAAACCAAACTTCTAAAATAAATTTAATTTGACTCAAATTTATTGATTTCCACAGCATTTTAGACGTTGACTTTGCATTGTGTGGCACAACTCAAAGATTCTAGGGCTTCCAAAAAAAATTGAACCCATCAATATATCTGAATATAAGTCTACAGAATAACTCACATTACAATTAGAATAAAACTGATAGGATATGAAATTACATTTTCCAAAAGGACGAATTCACTATGAATTGCTATGTTCATGAAAATCCCATGAAAATTATGTGAAAATCCCATGAATTCATTTTCAGTGGCCATGAAAACAGCAATTTGAGATTTCATGGTTCTAAGGAAGACCATGAATTCCCCATGAAAAATCTTTTGGCTGCAACACATGAATTTCATGAGCCATGAAAATCCCATGAACTACCGGTAGGAACAATGACCCATGAAAGTGGTGTATTGGCTGTTTGTGAATTTCATGACCCATGAAAATCCCATAAAACATGAAATTGAAAAGTTTCATGACCCATGAAAGTGGCGTGTTGTTCTGTTTGTCAATTTCATGACCCATGAAAAAACCATAAACACATATTTTGGAAACCTCAAAGAAAATTACAGCAGGTTTATCTGTTTTGAAGCGGCTAGGGACAACTTTACCATTCGAAACACATCTCAATATGTATAAAGCTCTGATTTTACCATATTTTGATTATTGTAGTTGTGTTTGGGCATCCATCAGTAAGGGACTGTCTGACAAACTGCAGCGTCTTCAAAACAGATCTGCTCGAATAATTAAGCAGGCAAACTATGAGACTCGCTCTAGTGATTTATTGAATGATCTGGGCTGGGAAAAGCTGGAAGATAGAAGAATAAATCAACTTGCAGTAACTATGTATAAAATAAATAATGATCTAGCACCTTCTTATCTTAAGAACATTTTTACTCAAACTATGAATAAGCATTCTTATAACTTGAGAAACTCATCTATAAATCTCCATGTCCCCAGACCTCACTCAGAGGCAGGGAAAAGTTCTTTTCATTACAGAGGCACATCTCTGTGGAATAAAATCCCGGCCGAAGTCCGCACTCAATCTAATGTCATAAGTTTTAAAAAACAACTGAATATCAAGGAATTAATCTCCGGGATGTCAACCTAGCCTGTAGATTACCTCTTTAAAAGCAGTCATATGTAACTTTAATTTTATCATGGAATTATATATTTATATAATTTATTTAACTTCATTCATATGTAAATAATATTACTATTGTAATTTTTATATACGGCTCCCAGGAAGAGCAATTGTAATTATTGATTTGGGACACTGTATTCAAATAAAGTTGATTGATTGATTGATTGATTGATAAATTAAACTAGAAATTCACGAGTTTCATGACCCATAAGCATACTGACTACAAAATTCGTGGTCATGAAAATACTTGAAGATGACAAATTCAATCATCAGCCTCAAAAGAAAACTATGAATCAAAGTTGACAAATTTATATAATAATATTCTTTGATATATCCCAAACAATTTTGATTATGGAAATCAGACAAGAGGTCAAATAAATTACCTATCTGATTTGGTATTAAACACTAAAATGACTAAAATATAATGTACATATATTTATTATATACATATACATACTAGGCGCTGTGGACCAGAGAGGCAGTCTGGTGCAGGCACAACACCAACTGGCTTATGGAACTGTGCAAGGCGTTTTGTTTTTGAGTGTGGAGGACGTCCTGTGGCGATGGAGTGTATGCGACGGCAGCAGGCTTGAGTAGCTGGAAGCTGCTAGCAAAAACTCTGCACGCAGGCGGCTCGTATATGATGGTCGCAACTTTAGCTGACCCCTGAGTACCAGCTTGTTGAGGCAGCAATGCGAGTGTCCAGGCAGCCCTTTTTAGGGATAGCACTGCCTGCCCTGTGATGGGAAGCCCCTAGAAAAGGTGGGGTAAAAAATGCGTACTCAGAAAACACCTGGCTGGCTAGCCGCGGTCAGCGGGACTTCACCTAAAGCGGTAAGAAATCAAAGACAAGAAAGATAACTGTTGCAACATGGAATGTGCGAACAATGATAGATAAAGATAATCGACTAGAACGAAGAACAGCCCTGATTGCAAGGGAATTGCATCTGTGTAGCATCGACATTGCAGCCCTCCAAGAAACACGTCTTGAGGGACAGGGACAAATTGAAGAAGCAGAATACACCTTCTTTTGGGTTGGCAAGACAACTGGGCCTAGAGAAGCTGGTGTTACCCTTGCAGTTCGTAACACCATTACTAAGAAGTTGACATCACTTCCCATAGCGATCTCTCCCAGACTCATGTCTCTGAGACTGCCGATTGAGAAAGCACGCTACCTGACTCTCATAAATGTGTATGCCCCCACGATGACTTACACTGATGAGGAGAAAGAGTCCTTTTATGAAGACCTTACTCAAATAGTGTTAAAGGTCCCTAGAGAGGACAAGCTCCTTATATTAGGTGACTTTAACGCTCGAGTAGGTACCGATTGGGAAACCTATACAGGCATTATTGGCAAATTTGGAAAGTCAAAAAAGAACTCTAATGGGGAACTTCTGCTGAATTTCTGTGCTCAACTAGAACTCAGCATTACCAACACGTTTTTCTATCAACCTGCCAAGAACTATTTCACCTGGAAGCACCCCCGCTCAGGTCACTTCCACTTGCTTGACTATGTCATCACGAGAAAGTCAGACTTGGCAGATGTACTATGCACAAAGGCTATGCGTGGACCAGAGTGCTCTACTGCTCATTATCTTGTAAGATGTCAGCTCAAAATGAAGATCTCTCTGCCTCGCAGGAAAACTCCTGTAGGTGTCAAACCTAAGAAACTAAACATTAGCAAGCTGACTGATCCTAATAGTTGCCAAGAGCTATCAAGAACGATAGATGCTGCACTGAAGAATGTTCAACTGTCTAGAGATGAGGATGTAGAGCAGTACTGGATTTCACTGAAGGATGCAGTGTACTCTGCAAGCAAGGAAACTCTAGGTCATCCCCACAGGAAAACCCCTGATTGGTTTTGGGAGCATGGCAATGAAATTGAGAAACTCCTAAAAGAGAAGAAAAGTAAGCATCTTAAACACCTACAGGAGAATTCTGAGAGGAGCAAGAGTGCACTGGCCGTAATCAAGACCAAGGTGCAGTGGGACGAGGTGAGAGCTGTTAGGAACGGCTGGTGGCAGAGGAAGAAGCAGATGAATTGCAGTGTATGGCTGACAACAATAAATATCGTCGACTGTTTGCCGGGCTGAAAGCCATCTATGGACCCAAGAGCAATGCTGTTGCCCCAGTGAATTCTGCGGATGGTAATAAGCTGCTCACAGTCCTTCAAGATATCAAGGCCAAATGGAACGAGCACTTCAACAGCTTACTAAACCAAGAAGGATTTGCACACCCAAATGCATGTCAACAGCTGAAGAGGAAGCCCACAAGGAATGAGCTGTGTGGGGAAATCAGTATGGAGGAACTCAAGAAAGCTCTGAAGTAAACGGCAAATGGCAAAGCACCTGGTCTGGACGGTATTTCCTCAGATATCCTGAAAAAATGGTGGAAAAAAGTTGTGCAAAGCTCTACTAGACCTGTTCAACAGATCTCTACTGTCTGGTACTGTACCCCAAGACTCTCGAGATGCTTTAATCGTCACCATCTACAAGAGAAAGGGCGACCGTGCAGAATGCGGAAACCATCGGGGAATATCACTACTGGTCATAGCTGGCAAAGTTTCTTGCCAAGATTATTTTGAACAGATTGAAAATCATTTCGGGAGAAGTTCTCCCTGAATGTCAATGTGGATTCCTGGCTGGTCGTTCTACTTCCGACGTGATCTTCACTCTGCGGCAGCTCCAAGAGAAGGCTGCAGAGCAGCACCAACCAATATATGTAGTATTTGTTGATTTCACAAAGGCATTTGACGCCGTCGACCGCACAGCCCTCTGGAAGGTCCTCAATACCTATGGATGCCCTGACAAGCTTGTTAACATCATCAAGCAGTTCCACTATGGAATGAAGGCACAAGTCTCAGTCGGCGGTGAACCCAGTGATGCCTTTGTGGTCAACCATGGTGTGAAGCAATGGTTCGTACTGGCTCCAAGTCTTTTCTCCCGCTACCTCACAGAGATACTATGAATGAAGGGCTCAACAAGGGTGTGTTCATCCGCACAAGGACCGATGGCAAACTGTTCAACCTTGCCCGGCTTGGTGCCCACACAAAAACACAGGAGATGTGCATCAGAGAACCGCTCTATGATGATGATGCCGCCCTCGTGGCCAGCAATGCAGTTGATATGCTGCAGATTGTGGACCGTTTCTCCTCTGCAGCTGATATGTTTGGATTGAAAATTAACATCTCCAAAACCGAGGTACTCTATCAACCTCCTCCAAGGTCCACTGTGTTACCAGAGATGATTACAGTCCACGATAAGCCACTGAAGACAACAGAGTCTTTTACCTACCTGGGCAGTACCGTCACCAATACAAACTCCTCTGATTTGGAAGTGGAAAGAAGGATTCTATCTGCATCAAAGGCATATGGCGCGCTGCAAAGGAGACTCTGGAGCTCTCACGACATCAGAACAAAAACTAAAGTGAAGGTTTACTCAGTTGCAGTCGTCCCCTGCCTGCTCTACTCTATGGAGTGTGTGACTCTTTACCGTAGACACATCAAGGCCCTGACAAGAGTTCAGCTTCGCCATCTGCGCTCCATCCTCAAGATCAAATGGCAAGACCGCATACCAGATATTGAGGTACTGCGACGTGCAGATACAGTCAGTGTTGAAGCTCTTATCACTGTATCACAGCTTCGTTGGGCTGGGCATGTATGTCGAATGCCCAACAGTAGACTGCCAAAATCTGTGTTTTATTCAGAACTACAACAAGGCAAAAGAAGCCAAGGAGGACAAAAGCTGCGGTACAAAGATGTTTTAAAGCGCCACATGAAGAGATCAGGTATTTCACACGATACCTGGGAAGAGGATGCTCTCCAGAAAGTCAAATGGCGTGGACTACTAAAGAAAGCCTCAGCAGCCATAGAAGATATTCGTCAGGAAGAATACCAACGTGCACATGACCGCCGTCACACAGTAGCTGTGTCAGACTCTTTCCAGTGCAGCGGCTGTCAACGATCTTGCAGATCCCTTGCGGGTCTCAAAGCCCATATAAGATCCTGTCCAAAATAACTCAACTCAAGACTGTCGTCTTCGATACCGAAGGACAGCCATATATATATACATATCGAGATATACTCACAGAAAAGCCATTCAATAAATTTTCGATTGTTTACCAATCTCGGCCAATCAGAATGCAGGTATCGATTTTTTACGTCTGAGAAAAACGATACGTCCAATCAGAAGCCGCGTACCGCCTTTTTTCACGTGTGAGAAAAACGATACGTCCAATCAGAAGCGACTTCATTCCTGATGAAAATTTTTCTTCAAACTGGCTCCTCTCAGCACTTTTTATCGAAGGACTTTCAGTCTTGGCAGTTCAATTTTCAATCTTTATTCAGTAAAAATTCAAGTAGATTAGCTTAATAACCACAAAAGTCATCGATGTCATGCAGAAGAAGAGCTCTACGGGAAAAAGATTTTCAAAACCACGCTGTGCTGCAAAAAGCGAAGGAGGATTCACGGCCGGCAGATTCGGAGTCACTGAATGAAAATTTAGTCGAACTGAGCCCTTTTATAGAAAAGCTTGGAAAAAAACACTGATAAATCAAGTTAAAGGTAATTTTTCAAGTTTTGAAGGACATTTGAAACCCCAAGCATGTTTAACGAGCGTGAATTTGACCGTAAGTTTGTCTTTGAATACTTTGAATGAACTCAAATTCTTCGCATTGTCTTTGCTCGTTTTGTAAACAAACGTCTGTCAACGAGAAAAAAGTCCAAGTTACACAGAAAAGAATTATAATTTTGCATTGTCATTCACTTTAGATACAAATAAATATTATTTTTGTTTTGTTTTGACGTCTGTTTGTAATTTAAATTTTGTTTTGTAGGGTTCATGTGTTTTTTGAAATCAAAATCTTGACCATGGAAAAACAAACCACTTTTCACACCAAAATGACTAAAATGTATAAAAATCTCGATATGCATATGATAAACAGAAAACACCATGGAAAGTGCTTGTACAGTTTTTATTCACTCGTTGTTTTGTATCATAAAACTCGCTCGCTCGTTCGTTTTACGATACTTCACAACTCGTAAATAAAAACCGTACGCGCGCACTTTCCATGAAGTAGTCTCTATATAATAGCCTGAGTATCAGGCCCTCAGTATACTTCCGGTGCCTACCATGGCGGCCACACATTCTGTTCTGTTAGTGTTTATTTCGTATTTATCTTTTTCCATGGTTTTAATTACTTCTTTTATGTCAAGAATCACTCATTTTCTGTTTGTGATGAGAAAAAGCTGAATTTTCTTGGTGGCTCTTTGGTTATCAATGATTTCAAGACTTCATTTATGTGGAATGTTTGTCCGTTGGTCAGTGTTAAACGTATCACATTATGTGCAAGTTTCTTCTCATCGTGCTTCTCTTCTGCTAAACTTACAATGCATGGATTCACATCTCGATCAATTCCTGGTCATGATCCCCCTACTGACATAACTGTATACATGGATGTTCATTCAAATCCTGGACCTGTGTTAAGGTATCAGGAGGGGTTGGTGTGACAAAAATTTCCAAAATATGTTTTTTTCTTTTATTGGGAAGAATGCATTATCATCTTTGATATTAGCTAAAAAAGTTGATTTCGATTTTTTAATCGCGATAAATTAATGAAAGTAAAAATCGTGACCCAAACTCTTCCGGAAACTTATTGTCATCAGTTAATTAGCAATCTGTCATCGGCATGAGGTTGCCTGGACATGAAGCCCTCGTGGTTTACTTCACAGTATCGATACAACAAACTCAATTCAAGCAATGGCCTGATGAATTCAAGAAGATTCCAGCGTAAGGGAACTTTGTGCCAGCTCAAAAAGCTACTAATTGAACTTTCCGAGAATGGAGCCCAATTGGATGAACAATTACAAACTATAGTATCTTGTACGTTCTGTTGACCTCTGCCACGATTGACTGTAAAACTCTCATATGACTATGCAATAATGGCTAGGAACTTTGAGAATGACCAGGTAGGATGACAACGCACTGACAGATCTCAGGTGTTTTGTAAACACCCCTGTGTCTCTGAGACTGCCGATTGAGAAAGCACGCTACCTGACTCTCATAAATGTGTATGCCCCCACGATGACTTACACTGATGAGGAGAAAGAGTCCTTTTATGAAGACCTTACTCAAATAGTGTTAAAGGTCCCTAGAGAGGACAAGCTCCTTATATTAGGTGACTTTAACGCTCGAGTAGGTACCGATTGGGAAACCTATACAGGCATTATTGGCAAATTTGGAAAGTCAAAAAAGAACTCTAATGGGGAACTTCTGCTGAATTTCTGTGCTCAACTAGAACTCAGCATTACCAACACGTTTTTCTATCAACCTGCCAAGAACTATTTCACCTGGAAGCACCCCCGCTCAGGTCACTTCCACTTGCTTGACTATGTCATCACGAGAAAGTCAGACTTGGCAGATGTACTATGCACAAAGGCTATGCGTGGACCAGAGTGCTCTACTGCTCATTATCTTGTAAGATGTCAGCTCAAAATGAAGATCTCTCTGCCTCGCAGGAAAACTCCTGTAGGTGTCAAACCTAAGAAACTAAACATTAGCAAGCTGACTGATCCTAATAGTTGCCAAGAGCTATCAAGAACGATAGATGCTGCACTGAAGAATGTTCAACTGTCTAGAGATGAGGATGTAGAGCAGTACTGGATTTCACTGAAGGATGCAGTGTACTCTGCAAGCAGGAAATTCTAGGTCATCCCACAGAAAGACTCCTGATTGGTTCTGGGAGCATGGTAATGAAATCGAAGAGGCTCCTAGAAGAGAAGAGGAACAAGTATCCTCGGCATCTACAGGAAAACTCGGACAGGAGCAAGAGTACACAATGCTGAAGTCAAGACCAAGATGCAGTGGGACGAGGTGAGAGCTGTTAGGAACGGCTGGTGGCAGAGGAAAGCAGATGAATTGCAGTGTATGGCTGACAACCATAACTATCGTGGACTGTTTGCCGGGCTGAAAACCATCTATGGACCCAAGAGCAATGCTGTTGCCCCAGTGAAGTCCGCGGATGGTAGTAAGCTGCTCACAGACCTTCAAGACACCTCAAGGCCAGATGGAAGGAGCAGTTCAACAGCTTACTAAACCAAGAAGGATTTGCACACCCAAATGCATGTCAACAGCTGAAGAGAAAGCCCACAAGGGAATGAGCTGTGTGGGGAAATCAGTATGGAGGAACTCAAGAAAGCTCTGAAGTAAACGGCAAATGGCAAAGCACCTGGTCTGGACGGTATTTCCTCAGATATCCTGAAAAATGGTGGAAAAAAGTTGTGCAAAGCTCTACTAGACCTGTTCAACAGGATCTCTACTGTCTGGTACTGTACCCCAAGACTCTCGAGATGCTTTAATCGTCACCATCTACAAGAGAAAGGGCGACCGTGCAGAATGCGGAAACCATCGGGGAATATCACTACTGGTCATAGCTGGCAAAGTTCTTGCCAAGATTATTTTGAACAGATTGAAAATCATTTCGGGAGAAGTTCTCCCTGAATGTCAATGTGGATTCCTGGCTGGTCGTTCTACTTCCGACGTGATCTTCACTCTGCGGCAGCTCCAAGAGAAGGCTGCAGAGCAGCACCAACCAATATATGTAGTATTTGTTGATTTCACAAAGGCATTTGACGCCGTCGACCGCACAGCCCTCTGGAAGGTCCTCAATACCTATGGATGCCCTGACAAGCTTGTTAACATCATCAAGCAGTTCCACTATGGAATGAAGGCACAAGTCTCAGTCGGCGGTGAACCCAGTGATGCCTTTGTGGTCAAGCCATGGTGTGAAGCAATGGTTCGTACTGGCTCCAAGTCTTTTCTCCCGCTACCTCACCAGAGATACTATGAATGAAGGGCTCAACAAGGGTGTGTTCATCCGCACAAGGACCGATGGCAAACTGTTCAACCTTGCCCGGCTTCGTGCCCACACAAAACACAGGAGATGTGCATCAGAGAACCGCTCTATGCTGATGATGCCGCCCTCGTGGCCAGCAATGCAGTTGATATGCTGCAGATTGTGGACCGTTTCTCCTCTGCAGCTGATATGTTTGGATTGAAAATTAACATCTCCAAAACCGAGGTACTCTATCAACCTCCTCCAAGGTCCACTGTGTTACCAGAGATGATTACAGTCCACGATAAGCCACTGAAGACAACAGAGTCTTTTACCTACCTGGGCAGTACCGTCACCAATACAAACTCCTCTGATTTGGAAGTGGAAAGAAGGATTCTATCTGCATCAAAGGCATATGGCGCGCTGCAAAGGAGACTCTGGAGCTCTCACGACATCAGAACAAAAACTAAAGTGAAGGTTTACTCAGTTGCAGTCGTCCCCTGCCTGCTCTACTCTATGGAGTGTGTGACTCTTTACCGTAGACACATCAAGGCCCTGACAAGAGTTCAGCTTCGCCATCTGCGCTCCATCCTCAAGATCAAATGGCAAGACCGCATACCAGATATTGAGGTACTGCGACGTGCAGATACAGTCAGTGTTGAAGCTCTTATCACTGTATCACAGCTTCGTTGGGCTGGGCATGTATGTCGAATGCCCAACAGTAGACTGCCAAAATCTGTGTTTTATTCAGAACTACAACAAGGCAAAAGAAGCCAAGGAGGACAAAAGCTGCGGTACAAAGATGTTTTAAAGCGCCACATGAAGAGATCAGGTATTTCACACGATACCTGGGAAGAGGATGCTCTCCAGAAAGTCAAATGGCGTGGACTACTAAAGAAAGCCTCAGCAGCCATAGAAGATATTCGTCAGGAAGAATACCAACGTGCACATGACCGCCGTCACACAGTAGCTGTGTCAGACTCTTTCCAGTGCAGCGGCTGTCAACGATCTTGCAGATCCCTTGCGGGTCTCAAAGCCCATATAAGATCCTGTCCAAAATAACTCAACTCAAGACTGTCGTCTTCGATACCGAAGGACAGCCATATATATATACATATCGAGATATACTCACAGAAAAGCCATTCAATAAATTTTCGATTTGTTTACCAATCTCGCCAATCAGAATGCAGGTATCGATTTTTCACGTCGTGAGAAAAACAATACGTACAATCAGAAGCCCAGTACGCTCTTTTTTTCACGTGTGAGAAAAACGATACGTCCAATCAGAAGCGACTTCATTCCTGATGAAAATTTTTCTTCAAACTGGCTCCTCTCAGCACTTTTTATCGAAGGACTTTCAGTCTTGGCAGTTCAATTTTCAATCTTTATTCAGTAAAAATTCAAGTAGATTAGCTTAATAACCACAAAAGTCATCGATGTCATGCAGAAGAAGAGCTCTACGGGAAAAAGATTTTCAAAACCACGCTGTGCTGCAAAAAGCGAAGGAGGATTCACGGCCGGCAGATTCGGAGTCACTGAATGAAAATTTAGTCGAACTGAGCCCTTTTATAGAAAAGCTTGGAAAAAAAACACTGATAAATCAAGTTAAAGGTAATTTTTCAAGTTTTGAAGGACATTTGAAACCCCAAGCATGTTTAACGAGCGTGAATTTGACCGTAAGTTTGTCTTTGAATACTTTGAATGAACTCAAATTCTTCGCATTGTCTTTGCTCGTTTTGTAAACAAACGTCTGTCAACGAGAAAAAAGTCCAAGTTACACAGAAAAGAATTATAATTTTGCATTGTCATTCACTTTAGATACAAATAAATATTATTTTTGTTTTGTTTTGACGTCTGTTTGTAATTTAAATTTTGTTTTGTAGGGTTCATGTGTTTTTTGAAATCAAAATCTTGACCATGGAAAAACAAACCACTTTTCACACCAAAATGACTAAAATGTATAAAAATCTCGATATGTATAAAATAAACAGAAAACACCATGGAAAGTGCTTTGTACAGTTTTTATTCACTCGTTGTTTCGTATCATAAAACTCGTGAATAAAAACCGTACGCGCGCACTTTCCATGAAGTAGTCTCTATATAATAGCCTGAGTATCAGGCCCTCAGTATACTTCCGGTGCCTACCATGGCGGCCACACATTCTGTTCTGTTAGTGTTTATTTCGTATTTATCTTTTTCCATGGTTTTAATTACTTCTTTTATGTCAAGAATCACTCATTTTCTGTTTGTGATGAGAAAAAGCTGAATTTTCTTGGTGGCTCTTTGGTTATCAATGATTTCAAGACTTCATTTATGTGGAATGTTTGTCCGTTGGTCAGTGTTAAACGTATCACATTATGTGCAAGTTTCTTCTCATCGTGCTTCTCTTCTGCTAAACTTACAATGCATGGATTCACATCTCGATCAATTCCTGGTCATGATCCCCCTACTGACATAACTGTATACATGGATGTTCATTCAAATCCTGGACCTGTGTTAAGGTATCAGGAGGGGTTGGTGTGACAAAAATTTCCAAAATATGTTTTTTTCTTTTATTGGGAAGAATGCATTATCATCTTTGATATTAGCTAAAAAAGTTGATTTCGATTTTTTAATCGCGATAAATTAATGAAAGTAAAAATCGTGACCCAAACTCTTCCGGAAACTTATTGTCATCAGTTAATTAGCAATCTGTCATCGGCATGAGGTTGCCTGGACATGAAGCCCTCGTGGTTTACTTCACAGTATCGATACAACAAACTCAATTCAAGCAATGGCCTGATGAATTCAAGAAGATTCCAGCGTAAGGGAACTTTGTGCCAGCTCAAAAAGCTACTAATTGAACTTTCCGAGAATGGAGCCCAATTGGATGAACAATTACAAACTATAGTATCTTGTACGTTCTGTTGACCTCTGCCACGATTGACTGTAAAACTCTCATATGACTATGCAATAATGGCTAGGAACTTTGAGAATGACCAGGTAGGATGACAACGCACTGACAGATCTCAGGTGTTTTGTAAACACCCCTGTGGCTTTCTGGCCCGAATGAATAAACGCGTTTATCTGGCGTTTTTGAAATAGGAAAAAAACTGCTTTTAAAGCGCTCTAATTACTCGTGCCCAGGCCTTTAGGCCGGGAACGAGTTATAAACTGCAAATTTTTACTCGTGCCCAGGCCTTTAGGCCGGGAACGAGTTATAAACTGCAAATGTTTTTTTTTTTCCTCTGTTCGTCCTGAGGAACTTCTGATTGGTTAAGAACGTACAAACAATGCCCTTCATTCATCACCTTTGAGCGAACGCAAGCCAGGAACTTTAGGAATGCAAGATGGCCGACTACAAAGAAAATAGCTTTCAGAGACAGGCTTTTCCTGCAGTAGAACAATGTAATTTGGAGCTTTTAACTCGAGATATACCTATATACTTATAAGAGCTTCAGAATGGGCTGTTATTTTGAGCTTCATCTCCAATACTTTGACCAAATATCGAACTCTAAATGGAGTACTTGAAAGCCGAGGCCCTCGCGATAACGATTATTTCCTATGAGCTGGAAACTGACTACGAATTTCTCATCCTACATGTTGCTAAACGAACATACATAGAAGCAAGTCAATTGTATTCCTCATTCAAGCATTCAAGAGATCAGTTGAGAGGTTTTTGTACTGAAATTTAATTTAATATCGGAATGGCATGAAACTAGATTCCATTGACCTTGTATTTCGCGTTTGGTCACGTAACGTCTTTTATTCATATATAAAACATCGGAAACATGAACGAAAAAATACACGATTTGTTATTGTGTCAAATATACCGTTGTAGAAGTCTTTACAGCAAACAATTGAGATATATAGTCAAATAAGAAGTTGAATAAACTGGTATATTTTTACATGTTGGAGATATTTTTAAATATCTCCAACATGAATGAGGAATATAATTGACTTGCTTCTATGTATTAAAATACCCATGCATGATAATAGAAAGACAAAGGCAAACACTAGTTGTTGACAGACAAACTGACTAATCAAGATATTTTTTTAGTTTGAGTTAGCCGATTCAAAAAAGGTCATTATGTTACGGTTAGCTATTTCCCGGAATGGTGAAGAATGCGTGAAACGGCTCGGGGAAGAGTACGAACGGAGCCGGTCATTGGAGCCTCTCTTAAAAAGGGCTCCAGGGGCACGAGTGAACGCACGTGTGCGTCTAGTTTCCTTGTAATTAAACGGTTTGATTTCAAATTTTCCACAATTATCAATCAAAGCATGAACGAAAAAACGGTGCCAGCGATTTTTGTTTTTCGTCTTCGTTGTTGAGATATTGTTTGGTTTGTACACTTGTACGTCATAAATTCGAACATCGATATTTAAGACTCAAAAGCGGCTGATCTAAAGCAGTAAGAATAAATCCCAGACACCGTTTTTGAGATTAACGTATTAAGAGTCTGCTAACGTGTTTTTTTATTGCCGAGACGACAATCCTGACAGATTCGGACTTTTCAAATGAAGCACGTTCAAAACGCGCATAAGTTGCAATATCTTTTTAGGATTTTTAAATATAAAAATTTTGAATTAATTTTCAAAAACTACATTTATTCAGTTTCATAAAAATATATACTTTTACTGAAATATTTTACAAAGCTAGCGCGTAGTTTCAGTTCGCGCGAGTAGAGGTCCCCAACCCCTCCTGATACCTTAAATAGTGACCTTGCTTTTCCGATTGAAAGATTTGATCCTCATGAATTTCAAATTTCCCGCTTGGCCAAGTCTGTTTATAGCCGTTCTGAACTATTTAATTTACGACACAACTCACTGCATTATTCCCCCTCCTGTCTGTCAACTACACTCAAAGAGCTTGGTATTTTTCGTTTCAGAGGCAAACGTGGTGGTAAAAAGTCGGTCACCAATTATCAAAGGTCACCTACTGACATAGTGGCCCGCAAATCGCCGGTTAAACATGATCTCAGAAAGATAATAAACATTGTTTTCGGATCAATATTGATTGACCGGGAACTCCGCGAAGACACCTCGGTGAAAATTTGAATAATCCGCTCTAACCTAAAAGGAAAAAATTATTTTACGATAAAAATTGATAGAAATAGTTTCTATAGATCGATTTCACGTGACGTCATTTTCTATCTGGTTTATTTGATAATTGACTCAGGCTTTGCCCTCGTCAACTAGCTATCCGCTGATAGCAAAATTGACCTTGTAGTCTAATTAGAACCACCAAGCACTTCTAGTCAACAAAATAAATTGAAGCTAGGCATTCCTGCCAGTCCTGTACACAGAGTACCAATGAAGTGATCAAAACATGACACAACTGCATGTCATTGATTTGTTTTATATGTTTTTTTGTTTTGTGTGTTTGTTTGTTTGTTTGTTTGTTTTTATGAAATTTCCAGGCGTTCTTCTATTAATACTGGTTTTGTTGAGTTGGGAGACGTGCTGCTGCTAAATAATAGCTGCTAGTCAGTTCTAGGCTAGTAGAATGCAAGATCAGAGGTGAATTATAAGTCAGCATTACATGATAAAAAATGCAAAAAAATCGAAAAATGAATTCGAAGGTAGGCCATTGGGTGGGCCATAGAGTACACCATGGCCCTACCCAGCAAACAACATTCAAATTGGCCTCATTCAAATGTGCTTTAAAAACACCCCAAATCATCAAAACAAAAACAAAACAAACAAAAAACAAAAAACACACACACACACACACACACACACTCAAAAAGCTTCATTAACTATCTGACATGTCTTTTATTTCTGAACATTTACTTTTTAGGTTTAGGGGGAAGAGATTTTCTCAGAGATGATTTTCAAACCCCTCTAACATTGCTTTAGAAACAAAGAGTTCGGTTACACAGGAAACCTAATACACTGAATCTACTTTCAATGTGACAATGTTTCTAAATCTAAATCTACATAAGATACGGGATATATAAATTACAAGTTAGAGCTGGTCAGGAGTTAAATTAGTCATTATTAAAGCACAATGATTGGGAAAAGTCCACCATTAACACTTCTTAACCCCTCCCCCTCTCCAAAAAAAAAGGGAAGGGGGGGGGAGTTATAGCATGATAAAATGGCATATTGTAAAACATGGACTGGACTGGACTGGACTGGACTGGACCGAAAATCTGTAAAACATGGACTGGACTGAGAAAATCTGTAAAATATGGACTGGACTGAAAAAAAAATCTGTAAAACATGGACTGGACTGAGAAAAAAAATCTGTAAAACATGGACTGGACGGAGAAAAAATCTGTAAAACATGGACTGGACTGAAAACAAAAATCTGTAAAACATGGACTGGACTGAGAAAAATCTGTAAAACATAGACTTGACCGAAAACAATCTGTAAAACATGGACTTGACCGAAAAAATATGAAAAATTAACTTCACTAAATTCGATTCTACTTAACCGAAGTAACGATTTAGGACATGCAAAATTCTAGAAAAAGGTATACTAAGCACTCTGGTCGTCATACTTTTTATTATTTGCAGTTAAACTTGTCCAAATGCTTAGATTTGCGAGTCTAAATGTGATCTATGATTGAGCAAGAGTCAGACCAACAGGAATTTCCTTTTGGTCAAGGGTCGAGGGTCCACAGTCGAGGGTCCATAGTAGAGGATCAACAAAAACTACCAAATTTTATGTCTTCGCGTTACTTGTACACATTACTAAATTTGATTTAGGAAAATAAATAATCACAAATGGATTGTCTTGGAAATTTGATAATCTCGTCAAATACCTGAACAGCGGGACAGGAAATGCCTGCCCAGCTCAGTTTGTCAGATTATATGAGTGCCAGAGGATTTAGACAAACGTTCTACCGATTTATATTTTTCTCGTCACTTTTTGGAGCTTCAATTGGCATATTTTAACTATCTTGGATACTTTTAATCATTTCCACTCCACTTACTTTATTTGGTTGAGCTAGTAGTTTAGATGCATGTCGCAGTATGAACTGATGCAGCTCTCAGTAAAATATAAATTTTTCTTTGTGTCGAAACACTATCTCTGGATGAGTGCAGCGAGTTCTATGGCGCGATCCCCGGGCGCGATCCATCGAGGACTTTCAAAATCATATTAATAATCGCCAAATTTATCAACTCCTTTTCTCAAACTGGGATCAGAAAAAATTACAGAAATTGAAAACATTTAAGTTGACGAAAAACGCGAACAGAAACTGTTACTAACGTACTCATGGAGGTCCCGGAGTACAGAGCACGAGTCTCAGTTGTTTCTAAAAAGTTTTGATTTTATTAAAAACCATTCTCTGTTTGGTTGTTTGCTTTTAAGCTTTAACTTTTTATACAGGTTTGTAGTAGACCTAACGAAATGGCTTTATCTTTAGAATAAAACATACTCAGATGCAAATAAAACCATCACCAATCGGTTTCGCTGATACAGCTAAGAAGTTATAATTTTACTCTTCATGTGATTTTTACAAATATGCTTTAAAACAAAAGCTGAATTAGAATCGAATTTAGTGAAGTTCATGTTAATTTTTCATATTTTTTCGGCCAAGTCCATGTCATTTACAGATTCTTTCGGTCAAGTCCATGTTTTACAGATTTTTCTCAGTCCAGTCCATGTTTTACAGATTTTTTTTTCAGTCCAGTCCATGTTTTACAGATTTTTTTTTCAGTCCAGTCCATATTTTACAGATTTTCTCAGTCCAGTCCATGTTTTACAGATTTTCTCAGTCCAGTCCATGTTTTACAGATTTTCTCAGTCCAGTCCATGTTTTACAGATTTTCGGTCCAGTCCAGTCCAGTCCAGTCCAGTCCAGTCCAGTCCATGTTTTACAATATGCCTGATAAAATCGTTTTACACCCCGGCCTCCTCTTCAAAAAACCCTCAGATAAATACCACATTGATTTCTTATTCTTAGTAATAGAACTAGTGGCTGATAATTATTGGAAAATCATTAAAAATATTTGCATTAGAAAAGATTCTTTCACATGAGTCTCAATATCACAAGCAACTTCCACTCCATTATACTGACTAGAAATATTATTGTAAACAGCAAATACATTGTTGCAGTTTGACTTAGCTGGCTCTTTCTTGCACGTTCCCACCTTCCAAATTCATCCACAGTTAGCATATACTATGATTTACGTTTATAGAAAATACTTTAGCTATTACATAAATATTTTTATTTGCACATTATGTTACGGAATTAATGCAATGTTTTATAGTGGAATTTTTCAAAAATGTCTTGGACTAACAATGTAATAATTATTAATATTATTTTACAAACACAGAAACGCCAACCTTCACAGTACGTCCAAATCCAACAACAACTATCAGTGAAGACTCAGACTTGAGTATCAGCTGTACAGCGGTTGGTCCACCAACACCCAATGTCACGTGGGCACAAGTACAAGGTGTTACCAAGGTTACTATAGTCCATGGTGTTGGTAGTGCTACACTAAGTATACCAAACATTGAAAAAGACAAGAATGGGACAGTATATCAGTGTCAGGCAGCCAACAACCCAAACCAGAGTCCAGTTACTACACAAACAGTGGTCATTGTACATTGTAAGTATTATAACTTCCTCACCATATACCACTTAAAGAGCAAATATTTGTCACGTGTTTCCTGTGTAATGTACTTATAGCAGGGTTTCTGATAGTGTGCCAAAAAATATAAAAAAGTGCAGAAATTTCAGACACATATTATGCATTAATAAAAGCCCTCTATAAGGGCATGTAGTTATTGGTAGTCAAACATATAGTATTCACAATCATCACCATGTTTAATTTACTATCATAGATTTTTTAGTGTTATGGCCTAACTTTTACATTTGCATTAACATATGATCACTCTCAGTACATATGGATAACTGGTCTTAGTATTTGAACCAGTCATATACTGTATCAGTCCCTTCCATTGCATTTGACTTTTTGAAAAAAACAGAATAAACAATAAGACAGTCTACTTATAACCAGTATGTGTACAATTTTTTCACAGGTTAAATATAATCACTCCACTAATGTATAGACAGTAATATCTATACCATTGTATATATAATGTATAAAACTTGATAAAATGTTAAACATATCCAATCAACTTGCATAAATAACAAGCATATATTAACAAACATGAATTGTTTATTCACACTGATTGTTATAGCATTAGTATTATTTTTACATTTATTTAGGAATGTCTTGGTAACACGAAAATCATGAACAAAAATATTAGGAGAAAAACATTTGTCAATAGTACAGTATGTTTTGGAAGTCCATTAATCTAATTCAGTTACCGTAATCTCAAATGAGTAATTAAGCTTAAATAAACTAATAATAACTCAATTCATTTTGGTCGATCATTTTGGGTTTGTCGAGAGACCAAAAATAGGCAGAAAAATATAAATAGCCTCTGACAATCTGAAGTGGTTTTAAAAATATTGTAATGACTCGGAATCCAATGACAAATGATCGAGATTAACTTGTAAGGCTTCGAGTCAGCTTTTCTGTCAAGAAATCCGGCTCAATTTCACTGACTCAAATATACAACAAAGCCAAATAACGTCGAGAATACCAAAGACCTTTCCAAAGAAATCCAAAGCGAAAGTAAAGACATAAATGCAAATGAAATCCACACAAGATTTTATACATAAAGTGACATATATAGCAGCAGAGCTCAATCTTTGTAAAACTTTCTCGCTCAAAATCTTTTGCAAACCACCCCAAATCCTGAACGATTCCTTAAAAACAAAATCCTAACACGTTATAGAACACTCAAATTCCAGTCCAATAACAGAAAAACGATGCGAATTGTTAAAAAATAAGGAACAAACATCGTTTACTTACCAAGTTCAAGTTGTCAAGCCGTCGAGAAAATGGAGACAAGCGTGACCTGCACTGTAGCTCGAGTTCGTAATTTGTTCGTCGAAGTCTCGTAGACATTCCATAACCCCCCCAAAAACACAAATTTATTGAAAAATGCCTTACTTTTCACCCTAGGGGGGACTCCCATATATTGGTGGGCGGGGATGATCGTCGTATCTTTTAGGGGTCAAAATCAGGGATCTGGTATCTTTTAGGGTGTATTAAAGGTTTTGGGGCCTCCAAAGTCTAAGCTGGTATCTTTTAGGGTATCTTTTTAAGAGAATAACATATCCCCGCCCATTTTTGATGGGCTTTTCACTCAAATGGTAATATTAAACCAGATATAAAATCAAAGTGAAATAAAAACTTTGGTAAAATATGTCAAGAGGTCAACGACATATTTCCGTTCTCAGTTCGTAAAAGCCGAACGCTTCACGGAAAGTAACTGACTGACTTACACACTCGATGACATAGTCAGTGGTTATGGCTTACAGCCAATAACCACAAAAATTGCCAATTGTGCAGAAAATATGTCAGAGTTATTATATGTAATAATTGAAGGGCACATACACGAACACTTACCTGATTGCTTTTTACCTACAGTAGGTTAATTTTTTTTCAGGTAGGTTTATTTTATTTATTTTTTCTCACAAATCCAATTGGTAGAAAATTGTACCTTGTACCTAAAGGTTTGGTTCAGGGTTAATATCAGGGACTATTTTGTGTTTTTGGATCATCATTCAGGGTTACTATTAGAATTAAGTATGTACAGTTATAATTCAATGATAAGTTGAATGTTTCAGAGGTCTAGGATTCAATTCTCTGTGTGGGAGGTAAGAAAGTAAAAAAAAATAGCTAATTGATTTAGGTAGACAGAAAGACAACAGGTAGATTTTAAAGAAAGAATTAGTGGGCAATGTCAAAAAGGGGGGAGAAGAGATAGAAAAATGCTAGTCAGAGGAGTTGAGTGGGATTCCTTTTTATCTAGAAATGCTGTAAAACCCAAAATTAATGTCGAGTACAAATTACCCTTAGCTAGGTTAAATTCAATTCAACCTATATAAAAAAACAGAAGACCTGAAATCAAACCATAACATTGCCAACCAAGTTGCATTTCATGTGAAAAATGAGGAACATGCAGAAAACCAACTCACTCAGGATTTGGAAGATGTGGATTTTACTGTCAGTAGGTTACAGATCAGCATCTGCACATCCTATCAGAATCCTTGTTATAATGTACATATGTATTTATGTATAATTGTCAGTTCGGTTTACCTGGTTTTAACAGTGTTAATCTGGACAACATTTATCTCATCCCATGAATTTTAGTCATTCTATAGGCCCATACAGGGACTTAGACTCATACATCATTCCAGTGTATAGGCCCAACAGTGTTAATCTGGACAACATTTATCTCATCCCATGAATTTTAGTCATTCTATAGGCCCATACAGGGACTTAGACTCATACATCATTCTATAGGCCCAACAGTGTTAATCTGGACAACATTTATCTCATCCCATGAATTTTAGTCATTCTATATAGGCCCATGCATTCTATACATTTTGTGTGCATCCAGTCTGCATTATACACCTATTTATAGTAAAGCTTCTCATAGGCCTGCTTGACAAAAGGTTATACACATACTCAAAACCAATCGTAGAGGTCAAACTAGTAGGTGGCTGCCCAAGGTATAATAGGTGATCGTGACCAGTAATAACTTGTAGGGCCTGTAATAGGTTAAATAACGAGTCACCAAGAAGTGAAGATCAAGGCAGCAGTATAGCACTGGTAGCCTACTTCTGTTGAAACTGCTGAGACAAGCAGCTGTGGAAATGAAAATTCAAACTTACCCTTATATTCAGTGTGCATGTAGGATTCCTAGGGGGATGAATTATTCATGGCCTAGACTGTTAGCACGTTGTTTTTCCATGGTAGTGGCAGCTGACTATATCAGCTGCATACTCATGTTTTGAACCACAATTTCAATCTCAGGGAGAAAAAATACAGTGATCTGCTTCTCTGGCACATTTAATCATGTTGCTTAAAACTCCACAACTTAGTAGCAAATACAGCAGACTGTCTGTTTCTGTTGCACATTTAATCCTCTACAAAGATCTACCGAAGTTTGTTTGTGAAAGAGTCTGTCTTTCTCTAATTTGCCCTTGTGGCCATCTTGTCGCACAGCAAAATAGGCCAAACTGTTTTAATTTGTGATCTCCAACCTAATAAAAGAACTAAAAATTATATTATATAAGTTTTCAAATGGTGTAAAATCTTTTCTGGGGAAATATGTATTTTTTCTAGGAATCCCCAATGAATTTTTGACTACATTTTCAAAAAATGATATTTTTGACAGTTTTTGCAGTTCATGTTGGGTCCCAAAAAACCTATTTAGAAAGAGTTTCCTCTTTCAATGTAAATACAATAAGTAGTAGTTTTACTGAAGAAGGCCCGTAGGCCGAAACGTTTAATAAAGTCTTTCGACCAGCAAGTGGTTCGCTTGATGTCATCCTTCTAATTCCATTTATCAACTTGCTTGTGTCATCATCGTGCTGAATCATTTCTGATCCCACTCGCTAGTGACTTGGTTGTTGGTGACCCAACTTTTCTTAGTTCTACAGTATATATATAAGGCTTTTTCAGTCGATAGGAATAACCTCTTAAAGGTTAAAACTAAATCTAGGCATAGTAATGTTATACCTTTTGTCACAGATTTTAATGCTAATTTGCCTAATATTACTGAAATTTTGAAGAGAAATTTATATTTATTAGAATCAACGGAACAACTTAATAATATTTTTTCTAGCAAAATAATAAATACAGCTTATAGGAGACCCAAGAATTTGAAAGAAATTTTAGCTCCTTCTAAATTAAGAGAAAATGTAGAAACAAGTTCATACAACGGCACTAATAGTAATAACGTAGGTTGTTTTAAATGTAATGGTCGTTGTGATTTGTGTACGAACTACTCAGTAGAATCTGCTACTAAATTTACTAGTTTTGCTACTAAAAGGTTTTATCTTATTAAGCAAGAATTAAGAGGGGATGTTTTTCAAGTTCGAGCAGTGAACGACAAAAACTCCCGAGTTGAAGAATAGCTGTTGTACAGAATTAAAATCATTTCTGTCAGAAAGTTTAAGTTGTTTGTAAATAGTTTTGGCCGATTAAAGTTGAATCAAAGTGTTAATCCAAAACGAAAATTTGGATTGAAAATGAGGTTTAGGCCTTCATTTGCTCATTTTCTGTATGTTTTCTTTATATTCAGCTTGAAAAAGCTTAATCCCAACACAAATTCAAGAAAAAGTCTTTGTACAATTCAAAAATTTGTTTTAAACAGGTATTTTATCTTGGTACATCAGTTTTTAACCGGTAGAAAAAGGATTTGAGTGTTAATCCAGAAGGAAAATTTGGATTAAAACTCGCACGAAGGTCTAGTTTTTGGCGCTTTTCGCCATTATTGCTCGTCATTGAAAAAAATCTCCTCTTAAATTGTAGGTCTAAAAATGTAATATATTTAGTTTCTTGTAATAAGTGCCGGCTTCAATATGTTGGTTCAACTAAAAATGAATTCAAGGTAAGATTTAGGAATCACAAGTCGGCTATGTTAGCTAACAGAAATACTTGTGAAGTAGCTATTCATTTTAATAGTACACCACATAATTTAACCGATTTTAGCTTTTTAATTTAGTTATTGAATCCTTGAATAATTTAGAGAATGTAGAGCGCGATCTGCTTAAAAGAGAAGCTTGCTGGTGTACTCAGTTATTTACTTTCCAGCCATTTGGTCTTAATAAGCGTTTAGAATCAAATTCTAGTAATAGGATTAGTTATGGTTAAATTCTTATTAATTATTTTTTTCTTTCTATTTTTATCCGTTTTAGTTATTTTTGCATTTTTTCCCCTCGTTTGAAAAAACAAATGTAATGGTCTTGTTTGGCTTCATCAGATGCCCTGATGAAGGCTTTTATAATAAAGCCGAAAATTTGGTAGTGTAAACAAAATCCAGTTTATTGTGTTTTATGTTAATATTTCTGGAGACTACACTATTGTGGGAAGTACTTGGACGTTTATATATACATATATATATACACCAAATCCCTAAAACTTTGATATTTTTGTGATATATATACATATATATTTTCTATTGTCTCTAATACGGCAGCCATTTTGTTTTCAAGGAGAGATAATTATATATATATATATATAATATCACATTATCAAACCTTGTAAAATATAGGTTGACATGAGGCCTAAATTGTAATTTTGCCAGTGTTTACAACATGGATGTAACTGTTTGGCTTTTGCTGCATTCTCCACATTCTTGATTCATCTTCAGATCAATCTTTAGCAGAATGTAATGGCTTGTACACAATCAACAATCACCCTACATATTAATATCTACAGACTACTGAGTCAGTCTAATATAAGAGTATAAACTGCACTTGAAGATGCTTTTCATCAACTTTGATTAATGAAGTATTCTCCCTTTGTAATTAAATCATAACTGTATCTTGACTAATGGGGTGCCATTGTCACTTTAATGCAAAATAATATTTGCAGACAAAAACATTTTTACTATTAATAACTGTTCAATTCATTCAACCACAGAGACATTGTCCATTTCTTATTGTGTTCCTCATCTTTTGATTGGCCTGCATTTTTGTTCCTTTCTTTTCCTCACCTTCCTTCTTCATCTGCATCCCTTGGAAGCCTGGTTATATATGGATGCTTGAAATTTATATTTTATGTACACCTGGATTGGAATTCATAAATGTAAAGGAAAGCAGGTACATTGTACTGCTGATACAGAATTTAGCTTTATAGAAGATTCTGAATCTATTGAAGTGTGAAATTTGTTTCCTATCATTTCTTCATCATTGTTTTTACAGGTATGTACATAAATATGAACATTAATCCCTCTGGTTGTACTAGTCTTCCAAATCTTGTTATTTGATAATAGAAATTAATTTATTCCACAGATCCACCAGAAATCACCACCTCTCCTGCAAGCACAACAGTCACACAAGGTAAAGAAATCGTACTAAAATGTCAGGCATCAGGTAATCCACCTGCTACCATTTTCTGGTCAAGAGATAATAATTTACGTATAAAACCTGGACATACAGTATCTGGTGGTACACTAACAATCCCTAATGCAGTAAAGTCTGATGCTGGCAAGTACATCTGTACAGCAAAGAATTATTACAATGGAGGACAAGAACACAGAGCAACAGCAGATGCTTATGTAAAAATTAGATGTGAGTACATAAACGTCTATGCTTTATATCAGAAAATATCTCGGTGTATCCTAGGCCTTTTGATGATCACAGTGCATAAATAACCTAAACAACGTTAGTCAGTATCTTTACTTTCACCCAAAGGGTATTATTACTACATTACTCAGGATTGTGGGTCTGGTATCATCAGTTAGCAGGTGATGTCAGTTAAGGCTGCCCATTGTCATTTAGTCTAACATGTAGTTCTACAAACTAATGATTTATAATTATTGGTCTGAAGTCATGAAGTAGAATCCAAGCTCCTTTTTACATTTTGTCTTTATTTTCATAAATATAGATCCACCATCAGTTGTTAGTAATTCCAATAATCTTACAATAGTCAACGAGACTGACTCTCTCAGCCTGGCATGTACAGCAGATGGTTATCCAGTACCAACCATCACTTGGACCAAATCACCAGGAACAGCAATACTACATACAGGAAATGTGTACACCATCTCAAAAGTCACGAGAACAGATACAGGGACATACACATGTACAGCTAGTAATGGTGTTTTAGCAGGAAAAGCTACAGCCAGAATACAAGTTACTGTACAATGTAAGTTAATTAAATATGTAACCATCTTGTCAGTCACGAGATTAGATACAGGGACATACACATGTACAGCTAGTAATGGAATAACAAGTGATGCTACGACCAGTAGACAAGTTACCGTATTTACTCGTTTTAGCGTTGCCCCCGATTAAACTGCCGCCTTCGATTAAACGCCGTACTTAAAGGAAAAAGGATGGATTAAACTCCGCACTCGAATAAGTGCCGCTTTTGTTCACACAGTGCGGCGCTTACTCAAAAAACTTCCACCTGACGGTCATCTTGAATAAAGAAAACCAAGTGCGGTATAATCAACATTGAGATTAAGTAAAAAATAGAGGTTTTGTACATCTGAAGCACATTTATGGTGTTAACATTTGCTTTACTTATGAGGCTTATGATTTATTATTAAACGCCGCCCCCGAATAAACGCCGCATCAGAAACCCAAAACCTCAATCAGCGCCGCAGCGCTAAAACGAGTAAATACGGTACTGTACAATGTAAGTTGATAGTATAGAAATGTGTACACCATCTTGTCAGTCAAGAGATCAGATACAGGGACATGCACATGTACAGCTAGTATTGGAATAGCAAGTGATGCTGTGACCAGTGTACAAGTTACTGTGAAATTTAAGTTGATAGTATAGAAATGTGTACATCATCTTGACAGTCAAGAGATCAGACATACACATGTATAGTTAGAAGTCCATGCATGCATTGTATGAATAATAACACCACATTTGCACCAATAAAATGTATTTACTTATTAGATAAATCGTCGTGTATCATTTCATTCAGTTGAAAAATTTTATCACGATTACTAAATTTGCATGTTGCTATACTTTCGCTTGCTATGGTAGGTACAGTTGTTGAAACACGTAATTTCACACGCTATATGCACACTAAACTAGTAACAATTAAGCTGCAGTAAATTTATAAGACAGTACATTATTTTAATAAATGGTCCAATTGAGGTTTTCACAATCTTGTCCTTCGTGGGAATGTGGCTGTACAGGGTTCTGAACTTCTCAACATGTAATTTGTATGACAATTTCTAGCAGGAACAATTTCTTTGATTATTCCCTGTAGACAAACCAAGCATTGACACAGCTTCCTCCACTAATAATAAAAGTTCATGGAAAGGAAACACAATAACTCTAAAGTGTGTGGTTGCTAGTGGAGTTCCTTCTCCAGACTTCACCTGGTACAAACCCAACGGTGACGTTATCTCTTGTAATCAATGCAGTAGGACTGTCAGCAGTCAGGTGACGGTACAGACAGGACAAGACAGTGGTGACTATGGACTTTATAGATGCATAGCAACCAATGTTGCTGGTAGTGACCAGCACTACATCAATGTTACTCAGTTGTGTAAGTTTTTTAGCTAGTTTAGTAACTATATTTTAATAATGACAATGCTTAGGTCTGGGTCACACGACGACATATGCTTAAACAAACAAAAAATTGTCATTATGTTGCACATTGGTAATGTAATGCTTTTGTTTTGTTATCATATAAACCAGGCTTTAGAATATTATGATCTCAAAAAATGGATGCAATTTTGAGGCTGATGCTAAAAGGTTATGTAAAAGAGGCTAGAGAATAAAAACTAAAACGCGTGAATAACAAATAGAACTACATTAGTTAGAGAAAGGCATACCTGTGGTATAGTGGTCAACAACTTTGATCTAGTAGCCAAAGCTGCTGGTTTATTCCTTAAAGTGGATATTTTTCTCACAATCTTTTTTTAAATATTTATGAGAAAGTCATGGATTCATGCGTGCAATTAGTAATACAATGCGTGCAATTAATAATACCATTTTTGTTATCTTAGTTCCTCCAGGACCTCCAAACGTCACTGTTACAGATATTGAAGCATCATCAGTAATTGTGAGGTGGACAAAACCAGTATACAATGGTGGTAGTCCAGTCATTCAATACAAATTGGTTATTGATTCAAAGACCTTTAATATCACTGCATCAAAAACTCATCAGTCTGTTGGTGAGCTGACAAAGGATACAAAGTATGAAGTCAGGTTATATGCCAAGAATGTTGTTGAATATGGAAGTGCTTCCAGTGTGAATTTTACAACTAAAAAACAAGGTTATTGTCTTGTGTAAATGTGATAAAATTTATTTATTTATTTATTTATTTGTGTGTGTGTGTTTAACAGTGGAAGAAAGTAACTTCCTCAACTTCGTGCGTAACAGTGACAGTAATGTCATAATTTTACATTCAAAATGTAACATTGAGCAGTCTTCCTTAAAATCTTACACTCAAAAATCGCTATAAAAATTCCTTATACCTCAAACAATAGAAGACTTTATCAAGGATATTAGTAAAACGGATTTGGTTGGCGCGTAAGCGTCTGAAAGAGAAAAGTTTAGCACCAAATCAGAACCACTGTAGTTATGTTCTCGACAAAGACTTTCGGCATTGGCTAGAAGAAAATTTTATTTCTAATCGACTTTTTAGTGTGAAGTTTTGAGGGAGACCCACTGTTAATAAATCAGTTTTTGTTTTGTTTTGTTTTGTTTTGTTTTGTTTTGTTTTGTTTTGTTTTGTTTTGTTTTGTTTTGTTTTGTTTTGTTTTGTTTTGTTTTGTTTTGTTTTGTTTTGTTTTGTTTTGTTTTGTTTTGTTTTGTTTTGTTTTGTTTTGTTTTGTTTTGTTTTGTTTTGTTTTGTTTTGTTTTGTTTTGTTTTGTTTTGTTTTGTTTTGTTTTGTTTTGTTTATTTGTTTGCTTGTTTGCTTATTAGGTCCACCATCTTCACCTGAGCTTAACATTGCCATCCATCAGACATCAGTAACGTTGCACTGGTCAAAACCTGATGAAAATGGAGGTGAAATAACAAAATACACAATCTACAAGAAAGTCATTGGAATGGATGTCAGTTGGTCAAGAGTTGGCGATGTCTTTGTTGGACATCAGCTAAAGTACACATACACGGTAAAAGACCTTGATCCAGGAAAGAAATACAGTTTTACTGTTACTGCAACCAATCAATATGGAGAAAGTCTAAAAGATGATAGTAAAGCAAAGACTATAGTTACACCAGCTGAGACTACTACCATAGCCACTACTGTAGCTGTCGGTAAGTACAAAACATGGTGTCCACCGATCATTTTCACTTCGTTTGTGCCACACGAGGATGTTGAAAATGCTATAAAAATTTCCTCATGGATCCTAGACACTAATGAACATGGGCAAACGTTTTTATCCAGGGTTTTCGAACCTAAAGGAAGTATATAAGACTGTCCTCATGCAGGAAAGGATAGAGGAGGGTTTTCGAAAATAGTCACTTTGAAAAGCGCTTTCAAAGAAAAATGATTTCGGTGAAAAGAATCATGTAGGGTTTTCGTGCGAACGGGACATATAAACGATAAGCAGGAGACGTTTTTGTCAACGCGGACGTCACCGCAGTGTACGTTCTTCTTCATCCGTTCGCCATCATAGATGATGTGTCCGTTTTCGTTAAGCAGAAGGTCAGTTAAGGCTTTTTCATCTTCTACCAAGAGCAGCAACCTCATCTGTGACGGCGAACGGATGAACGAAAACGTACGTGTAACGTCCGCGTTGACAAAAACGTCTCCTGCTTAAGCTCCCTGATGTTTGCAAATGAAAACGTTTACGTGTAGACGGGACCTAACCCCCTCTATCAATGCTTCATCCTATGAGTGTTTAAATCCAGATCGACTCAAGTGCAATTACAAAGATTAGAGGAAACAGGTGAAAATAACGGCCAGAGGACAGTCAAACGAAGCATCACCTGGTTTCACGAGTAACATAAGTGTATTAAGACTGAGACTCCCATATCAGCAATGCTCTTGTGATAAATGCAATACTGAGTCTTCGTATGTTGTTTGTATTCATTCATTTATTTCAATTCAAAATGCGTTTTTGTAGTTCAAAACAACAAATGAATGCTGGGTTCACTTCAATAAGACATTTTCACGTGTAACAAAAAATATATATAGCTACTGCAAGTTACAAATGGTCCCTCCACATGAACAAATTTTCTTTGACAAACACCTTTTGCTCATGTGGATGAGAAAACTTGTCCAATTTTATGTGGCAAATGTATTTTCCATTTTATTTCCACATAATCAGTTCGATGATTGACGAATCGGTACCCCCAGAATTTTTGAAATTGGCAAAGGTTATGATGTTGAAAGATGCGACTGAAACTTAGACCAACCTAATAAGTAGGCACGAACCACCTTAAAAGTTAAAAGTCATCCCCTGATAATCTATTCAAATCAGACTTGATCTCAACACGATATACTAACAAGCACGTGAAGATGTAAACATCTTATATTAAGCAGGGGAAAATTACTAGGGGAGTCCATCTCGCGCTCTACACTGGAACCATCCTCGAACTAGCTGAGCTATTTTTAGAACGAGCTCTGATTGGCTGCTTTCACGAGCAACCCAGAGAAAATAGGAATTCGTGATTTGCAAATTATCAGCAAATTTCTATAGATAAAACATGGTTTGTAATTATATTTGCCATAAATACCACCAGTGATGTTTATACAAAACAACATGTACAAATGTTGATATCAGTATAAAGCAGAGAAATTTTTGCGATTTTGATAAAAAACTGTCTTTCCCAAAGTGAAAAAAGTGGCTTTCATGATCAAGTCTAAACTGTCTAAGATCACTCAACAGTATACAAGTACAATAGCAAAATTTAGTGAAAAATTACTTTGTTTTCGTTTTTGGTCGATTTTCGGCGTGAATCACTTCAAAGTTCACAGAAAAACAAACTCTCAGGAAGCGAGCAAGTATAAATCACTTGTGAGGACAAAAACGGTAGTGTTTGAAAAAAAGATGAGACAAAAAGCTTTCTAAATTAGATAAACAGGGAATACATAAGTGTAGAATAACTTTTTATTACCTTTTAATAACTTTTCTGCAGGATTCTCTCGTGTTGAAGCTAGTAATTTGAAATTAAGTTTCACTTTCACCAAATCAGTTCACGACGAGCAGGTCGGTCAGCTCGATCTCTTTTCGTCTTTTTCACCCCGAATAATGCAAAGAAATCTCCATAAGCATCAGATAATCCGTACTGCTTTTGTTTTATGAGCTTTTCGACTTTCTTCTATGATCAAAATCACTTCTTTTTAGCGGAAGAAAGCTTCACAGCTGGACTAGCTGCCGATTTTCCTCGGCTCCCAAAAGAAAGACAGTTGCCATGGAAACTATAGTTTTTTATGCGCAGCTTTCCGAAATTTCTCAGTTTTTTAGCTTAAAAATTATCACCAAATTTCGTTTTATAAATTTTGCATTAGAATACTAGTAGATTTTTTACTAACCTGGAAAACAATTAAGACTACTCGTTCTCGTTTTCTATCGGCTTTGTCTTTTGGTCGCTCGTGAAAGCAGCCAATCAGAGCTCGTTCTAAAAATAGCTCAGCTAGTTCGGGGATGGTTCCACACATCATTACCACTAGAGCGCGAGATGGACTCCCCTAGTAATTTTCCCCTGATATTAAGTTAATATTATAAGAAGTCTTTTTTGAAACATTACCACTACATAAAACCTGCGACCAGGTAACCATTTACACCAAGTGTTAATTGAACTCCTTTTTGTTAATTCTACAGGTCCTACGAAAAGCAAGAGTTCTGGTGGTGACAGTGGCTCCAACACCACTATCATTATAGCCTGTGCAGTTGTTGCTGTGGTACTGATTATTATCACAGCTATAATGGCCGTCATTATTCTACACAAGAAGAGAATAATAGGCTCAGGTAAAAACCTGATATTATACTAACATCTTGCTGAATCGATTGTAATGTAACATCCTTTTCAACCTCACTTCCTCTAGTTCAGTGAGTTTTCATTTATGATCCTTTGCTAATTGCAGGTAAAAGTAAGAGCTCAAGAACTGCCAAGTAAGTTGTCGTAATTCTAATCAAGAAAACGTTTGTTTTTTAAACTATTTAGTGATATTAATGGCAGTGTACTGTAGACCCTCTTTTGCGTCCGCACTGTGTGAATTTCAATGTTAGTCTCGCTTCAGAGCAAAGTTATCACATTAACACATATCAGAACAACAGCTACATTCCCACATGTACAAGAGCTACTTTTTAAACAATCTTCCATTTGAGAGGATAAAAATAAGTTGATACTATTTGTATTATCTATTGTACTTACACTTAAGGTGGCCCGCGGGTATTTATAGTGGCGGAAGAATATTTTTTTTCTCTCGAATTTTCAGAACGTAAAGCTGCACCGATTTCTGATATTTTTTTATCCCGTAAAAAGGGAATCTTTGTTCTCTTATAACCTACCAATTTTAAGTCAAACAAAATATACGATTAAGAAATACAAGCGATATTAAAAAATCTATCATTTTTAAGAATCGTAATATCTCCGTGCAAGAAGGGTATTTTTGTCCTATTTAGTTGAATGACTTCTAGTACCATAAGGTTTACTGCGAGGCATCTGGAACCCGATCCGCTGGATAGAAATTGATGTATAGTCGATTGTTATATTTTACCCCCAAACTCTGGTTTGGACACCGGACTCTTGTATTTACCTCAGCTCTTTCAAGAATACTGGAATCGGCCTCAAATTACTCCTACCGCTAAAAAGTTTTAGAATACCGACTACTTTTCTGAATAAATTGAAAAGATCTGACATTTAAATGAAAAATTACAAGCGATTGAACAAGAGCGTGTTCAAAGTCTGTAATTCAAGAATGTCAAACTTTTAATATCGCTTATCAAACTCATTAATAATTCATTAGAAAACACAATGGAAATCACTACCGTAACGTAGATCTTTATATCGGATAAAGATTTTTGTTCATTTGCATAAACTTTAACTTGGATTTGCTAAGCCAAAAGTAGTCAAACTTGGAAAACTCTGGTCCAATATGATAATTGACAACTAGACGTTTGATAAGTAATATAAAGAACTCGAGAGCGTGTTATATCGGGTCTAAAGATCCTCGCCTTCGGCTCGGATCTTTATCCACCGATATAACACGCTCTCTCGTTCTTTATACATTACTTGTACTTCTTAATTGTATTTCTAAAACTCATTAATAATTCAAATAGACCAATTGAAGACGTTCATTTGGTCACGTGTTGAGACAGTGTTATATCAGTACAAGGTCTCAGTATAGTTGTCGGATCATTGACCTCGTACAGTACCGACGAAACTTTTAATGAGAGTCATGCCACTCTACTCTGATGTTCAGAATTCTTTTTACGTGTGGAATGAAAATTTGATTATTCTGCGCATGCCTATATGTACGAAAAAGATGATGAGTTTATTTATTCAGTTATAAATGGATTTTTTTCATAAATTCATTGCTATAATACTTTCAAATGATGGGTTTTAGAAGTCATTTAAAAAACTCGCTGATCGTGTTTTATCGTGGATATTAACACTCGGCCTACGGCCTCGTGTCTATATCAACGATAAAACACTCCTGCCCGTTTTTTAAATATCACATTTTGTTTGCCTTAGAATTGGTTGCTTTTAAGAGAATAAAGATAATAATAATAAATATTAATTGTAACCCAATGTTACTGGTCATGTTCCCTTAACAGCGCTGCATACCACAACGATGTAGATTCAAGTGATTCAGGGAGCAGACAAGCAGCTGTCATTGACCTTGGTCAGGATGCAATACCAACTTATGCAGCTGTAGACCTCTCAAAGAAAACCAAAAAGAAAAACCAAGAAATTCCTAATTATGCTGTTGTTGACAAAGCTAAGAAGAAAAAGGTGACTGGATGGATAATCACGCAGTTAACCTATAGTTGTATATTTGCCTGCCTCCCTGCATGTCTGTCTGTCTGTATTTTCATGTCAGTTTCAATGCCCATCATTGTTTTGTCATGATTAATTTGAAATTCACCGTTCATCGATTCGTGTGTCTTCTGTCAGCCCTGTCTGTTGCACTGTCTGTCTACAACGTGTCTGTCTGAAGGACAGTGTTGTAAGTTTGTTGCTTAATATGTCTCTATCTATTTTTCCTAGCGTCCCGGGGAGATCATCTATGCCGAGCTGGCTGACTTCAACACCAACACTACACCTGCTGCTGCACCTCGTCCTACAGCATACACAAGTACTGACTATGCTGACATCACACAGTTTCAGAACACGCCAGAACAAGAACCAACATACGCTAACTTTCCTGGACGAAATCAGAATAATTCTAATGTCAGTACTGCATAGGGTGTTGAAAACCTTCATGATGAGTTCTAGTAACTTAGGCCAAAGGTCAAGACAACGGTACAAAGTAGGGACCCGATTTTTCTAGATTTGGTGGTGGTTACTGGGACATACCACCCCTCCCTTAATGGGTACCTTGAAAATCTCGATATTGGCTGCATGTATTTACAGTCTCTATTTCAAAATACGTTGTTTAGCATGCCTTGAAACATACAGTTCATAAATTACTCCAATCTAAAATTTACTTTTCGAGACATTCAATGACAAAGTTCAGCATTTTACTTTTAGAGGTGGTAGGTCACAGTTAATCCCCCCCTCCCGAATTGGGTTCCTTGAGATGACCATTGCTTTGACCTTATCCCTAATAGCTGGCAGAATGTTGGATAAAAGCAAAACTAACCTGGAACTGACACATTATTTAGAGAAATAAAATTGTTTTCTTTTACAGCGGAAACTGTTGCATCGCGACCGTATTTTTCCAACTTCGGTTAGAGTTTTGTCTTTTCTGATTCGCCCATCATCGTTGGGGGCGTAGCTTATTTGAAACTAACCAATGTTAGGACGAATTCACATAAAACCCGCCCCAAAGGATAATGGACGGATCAGAAAAGGTAAAAACCCAGACCGAAAGATGGAAAAAAATACCGGTGGCGATACAATGACTTTCGCTTTAATGTTTTATTTAGAACTCTTTCACTTTTTTGTATGTTTTTTGTTTTTGTTTGTTTTTGTTTTCCTTTCTCTCCATTTTCTATTTTGTTATTTATTATTCACTATTTTAGTGGCTGCATGTACTTGCTTTACTATTCTGTCTGGTTTTCTCCCTTAACATATTTTGAATATTTGTATTTTTATCGGTTAACATTCACAAAACTGTTCTTCTTTAGAATTGATGATTATTGTTCAGTGCAGCCAATCAATCTGTGTAACGTCTCTATATCACTACTTTAGTGAAAAAGGTTTTTAATCACATCTTGTTTTATGGTTTGTTTGAGAAGACTTGTATAAATACAAGGCAAATACAGTGCTCATTAGATTGCCTATAGACGTGAATTCACGGTAAACTGAATACTTTAATCGATATAGGGCATGTGCTATTCTCAATTATTTTACTGAACATTGATTAGCTACACTGACTGGAAACAAATTCAAAAGACAGTTTCCAACCATGAATTTTATTTAAGTTACACTTAGTAACAAATTATAAAGTATTTTTGTACAATAATAGTATTATAAAGATCGTGCGAGCTATAGTTATAAATATGTTAATGATTTCAATGCAATGAATTTAATTTAGAAATTTTTATTTTTGTACGCACTACAATTTATTAAAAAATACATTATTTTATACCAGTAAAAATATTTTAGATATATAAAAACACTAGATATAATATTTTACACTTTTCCTACGTAGTAGTTTTTATACTCTATATATCCATAAGTGGATGAAACATCTTATCGTACAGCTACAAACATGTTGTCATGTTTACCACAGTTTTAACAGTAACTGACATAGTTGCATGTTAGAATGTTCAACCAAGTAGCCTTTCCACCTTTGGGCGTATAATGTTTCCCATTTGGAAACACTTAGGATGAAGTTCTTTATATCAATACATCCATCTCAGTTTTGCTTAATTTTCTTACTACTGAAGGAAGAGAATGTTATGTGTTTTGAAATGGGAAAACGAAGCCCAAATACGAGGTGATTAAAGCTGACTGTGCAACAGATAAGTTATTATATTGTACGTCTATAACTCTTAATCACTGCAAATCTTTGGTCATCGTTGATGATGATCATCACACGTCATCTTACCTGTTGCACTCAGCTTTTCATTTTACAGATAAATCTATAACTATATTTTTATACAAGTAGACCTAGAGCAATAATAATTATTATATAGAATTCTACCAAGATTTCTATTTTATTAAATCGATAAGCTTCCTAGATTTTAAATAATGCCAATTGCTGTATTTCTATACACATATCGAGAATAAATATTTGAATAGATACAATGATGTTGCTGGTTCATTTGTTTGTATTGTACGTAACCAAATTGGATATCACAAAAAGATCTCCGTGTTCCACTAGCTAGAAAGGAGAGTGTAGTCTTGTTGTTGTTGTTGCTGCTGTTGCTTCATTTCACGAAACGTTTTTTGTTTCCATGTTCCAATGAGAGGCTGTTTTTCTCAGATGGCTCCTTTTACATATACAAGACGTTTCCTACATTTTGAAACCCATGGCATTTTTCCATGACATCTGAACACATTTTCTTTGTCTAAAGGATCATCAGGACACATTCAGCATAAGTGTCAAACTAAAAAGTGCCAAAAAGCTCAAATTAAACACTAGAGAGCAAAAGGTTTTGTGCTATTTAGTATAATTTATATTTAGTGCAATGGCATGCTTATGTTGAAGACACTCTACCAATGCAAGGAACCATATTTATCGTTCGAAACTGTTATGAGACTGATGGGAACGGCAACTTTCCCAAACGGCGCACGCACGATGATACTAACATTCCTATTCAACTAGGTTACAATTTTGCCTCTTGCATAGTTGGGCTTATAATAGCAAAAATGCTTCTTCGATTTCTAATACAGCTTCTTGTAAAAGATCCCGTCTTTACCTTCATTTCTGAACGTGCAACGGCTGTAAGGAATACTAACTGTGGTTTGTTATTTGTTGTTTAAACGATTGTGTATGGTTCTTGGTGTGTGGTATAAAGCAAACATTGATGTCAGCCCATGCACAATGTTCAGCGACCACATCTTTGCCGCATACTCAAAAAACGGCAACGTTTTCATATCGAATGCGAAGTTGAATGTTTTACTTTCGTTGTTTATAGACCCACCTGAAATAGACCATAAAAAGACTGGTACTACAAAGAGTGCATGCATTGGTGACGTAGTTACACTAACCTGCCATGCAGAGGGTAACCCACAACCAACCATTATATGGTATCAAGGTGATCAAGTAAAAACCAACAGTAAGGAGCTGAAATTTAACACTGTAAAAGAAGAAGACTATGGAAACTATACATGTAAAGCAACCAACGTGGTCGGTAGTAACTCTACTGTTATACAACTCATGAAAACAAGTAAGTGTTTCAAAAACTTAACATAAAAATTACGGGGAACTCCACATATATCAACGGCGGGAACTCCCTGCCCCAGTGTGGTGGGATCCGCTTTTACGTCCTTCCAATGCAGACTTAGAGTGTTAGGAAAAGACGAAACCGCCGACTATTTATTATATATCATGGCCGAGAAAACTTGACAGTTTGACCATTTCCAGATTTAATTACCAAGGCAACACCATTCAAAATTGTTTCTATTACCTTCGAAAACTACCGAAAAGTGTGGAAAAATATCTTCATGTGTTCAATGTCAGTATTGGATATAATACGATCACTTAACGCTCCCAGTTCATCTTAATTACACTCTCGGTTACCCTAATTGCAACATGGCTTCTGACGGAAAATATTGTGTTACGGAGGCAGCATGGTCGAGTGGTCAGAGCGTCGGTCTCGCAATCCGGTGGTCCCGAGTTCGAGTCCCCGCTCTGGCCATTAGCTGAGGCTGAATTTGTTCCGGGTAACCCCAAGCTCAAATTCAGTTTCTACACCATGCTTGTAATATATAGCCAACTGGTTCGCCTCCTTGCAAGTTGGCATTATAATTGAGGACCATTATGTAAACTATCGAGTCACCGGTAATAATGTTTATGCCCTCATTAATTTTTTTTTCTCATCTTGACCAAATGACATTATTACCAAATGACATTCTCGATTTTAGATGTTACTTGTAGACCACCTACAGCTACGACTTCCCCCACAGCAGATGCTAGTGCAAGTACGGTGCATCCAGGCATCATTGCAGGGGTCGTTATAGCAGCCTTGCTGGCCATTGCATGGACTAGTCATCGCCATCATCTTTCTCTGCCGCAGAAAGTCACTTCTAAAAGGTAACGATTAATCCAAATGCAGAACGTGCAGTAAAGAGTTCTTGTAACGTACAATATGATATTAATGATTGTTTATTTTTTAACAGATTACAGACAAAGAGACAAGTAAGTAAAACTTTTAACATCCGTTTAGTGTGAAAAATCTATGCAAAAAATTTCTCCGCTAGTTTTGAGTAATCAAAAACTTTATCCTGGTTATTCACACTAATTAACAAATGTTTTTGAATGTTTTAAAAGTCATTACAGTGTTTGCACAACTCCACCTTTTATTAAATTTCAACTATCTTAGGTCTGTTTATGCGAAGTGTCCAGTATTAAAAGCAAAAACAGAAAAGTACTAATCAGGCAAAGAAGTGTCCCTGCTCCAAAGGACATCTCGTCTTCATATAAACAGGACCTTATTCTTCTCTGTTGTGTTAATTCAACAAACCTGCGCCTTGCACTCTTCATGCCTTTATTTATTGAAATTAATAATTGCAGTTCATAACCTGCTTTATACTTAGACGAGTAACTGTTCACATGAGAGACCTTAATGGTGAAGAGGAGCAATATGCCAGTGTTCAAGGGGCAAACAGGATTTCTAATGTGGAAGAGGAACCTTCCATTCCACAATATGCTGCAGTGGATAAAAGCAAAAAGACTAAGAAGAAAAATCCTGTAAGTTGATCATCAAAACACCTGGGGCCAGTTGCATATAATAGTTAAGAACAAGCCGCAGTGCTAATAAGCAGTGCATGCATTACTGAGTATGGGTGTTACTTGTGCTTATGCTTATATCACTAGTGTAAAGACAAGCCACTGCTAATGAGCAGTGCATTACTGAGTCTGTGTATGTTGCTTGTGCTTCTGCTTCTCAGTATGTCAACAGTGAAAAGGCAAGCACTGCTAATGAGCAGCACCCATTTCTGAATCTGTGTGTTTTGCTTATGCGTATGTCATTGGTGAAAAGACAAGCACTGCTAATGAGCAGTACATTACTGAGTCTGCGTATGTTGCTTGTGCTTATGCTTAAGTCACTAGTGAAAAGACAAGCACTGCTAACGAGCAGTGCATTACTGAGTCTGTCTGTACTGCTTGCCCGTATGCTTGTCTCTAGTGTTAACCAGGATTGAGTACAATGGTGACACTGCCTGTCAACTCCCTGACGTCACACCCTATTCATGTTGATCCACAGGGAGAAGGAGAACTAGTGTACGCAGATTTGGACCATGATGCCGTGGGCGGTAGACCTCCATCAGACAGACGTCCTACCGGTGGTAGCAGTGAACCAACTAGTACCCTGTACGCTGATATAGGGAGTACACAGCAACAAGAACCACCCCGGTATGGCAACCTGCAGAATATGGACCACATGTAACTAGAGCAATAGTTGGCAGCACCATACTCTAGTCTTTTTGATGGTACAGTGCAACACCTTTTAAGCGGCAACCCTCGGCAAAAGGGCGATTGGCCTCTTAGTAGGGATGGCTGCTTATTACGCGTTGCATTGTATTCGATTTTGTTTAGTGCAATAACAGGAGAGATAAGCCAGGCATCATTAATTAGTTGTTTTGCATACTAGTAATGGTGTTTTACTGGACGTAGAAATAACTCTTTATTCTCTCAGTGCGGGTGATACCGAAATCCTGCGCCAGTATTTTTGCTTTAGTTGCCATGCCAATCGCCGGATTGATTGCTTAATCTTCAATGCGAGTCACTGAAGAGCATAGTAGATGGCAGATGACACGAGTAGATGACATCTAACCATTTGGTAGATGTCTATTATTTAGTTAGCTCGAAATAGTCGATATTATTATTTGTATATTAATTTTATGCCTTCCTAATATAGATGAGTATTTTATTTCTTCTTTTATACACTAAATTCTTAGTAATTCTTACATATCAATATTTTTGTAAATCATTATACACCATATATACTATACACTGTTGTTATCGTGTATCAATGTCAAAGTTACAAGGCATTTTTTGTAGATTGACTTCCGAATTCGAATTTCTGCAATTATGCTAAAATCGACTGATCGTTTCCAAGGAAGTTTATACATAAAAAGACTTTCGTGTTTGAGTAGAAATCTAAACATCCATGGAAAGTGAAATAGGAATGTAGTCTATTGTATTACGTCACTCAGTTTAATTTCCTGGTTCCACCTAGGGACATATATGGGCATACAAGGAATTTCGTTTACTTCCGCATCGCTGAACCCAATATCGTTCCATCAGGGACGTTATCCGGTATGGCACTATATCAAGACACTCGGAGATGTATGCTTGGTTAACGTGCCCTCTGTAAGAGCCCCACAGCTGCCTACCCTTAGACAACACCTTATTCCTGCGTATTTACAACCAACACCCTTCTATAATCATCGCTATTGTAGAATATTATAATTATTTTTTAGTGTTTTGCAATACTTGTGCGTGCGAATGAATTATTGAACTTAATTTAACTATGCCATTGACTCATGCCTAAGGAATGTCTCGCTGAATTGTGAACTTTATTAGTTGCTTTCGATTCAAAGACAACAGAATAGTTTCACCTTCACTATAAATATATACTCTACATATTCGGTAATGAAATAGGATATCTAAATCATCCAAAGTAGAAATGCTGACAATAACATCGCAGGTCGCAGCTGATGTCGCATGATTATGCAAATTCTCCAAAACCGCTGGCTTGTAACGTAAATATTCATTATGAGTACTAAAGCGATTCCCATTAAAGAAAAAACTATCATAGCATTTTTAAACATTCTAAGTGCGAAGTTGTTAGGGTAATGGTAAATATTTTGGTATTATTCAGAGTTTTGTGCGAGAATGCGAGAGCGATTCCAAGAAATCCTTAGATAACCCCTACTGTGTTGTCTGACAGTTCTTCGAAACAGCATTAATTAATTTCAAAATATGTCTCTGTATTCAAGGTAGTTTCGACAAACAACTACAATTTTATTCCATAAAACAATTCTACTGGTTAAATTGTAGTATAACAATTCCTAATGCAGTAAAACCAAACCGCAATTGTGGGTTATTTTCGTATCATACGTCTTCTTTACTTCCGTGTAATTCATACCTTGTGGTATGACAATAGCTTATCGAGGTCGCGCTCAGGCTGACTCAGGCAGATTCTGTTGTTATTCATAACAGGTATTCTTGTGTGTTTACAGTGCGACCTAGCAACGCTGATGCGATAGACTTTATTTTTAGATAGTGATTCAGTCTACTGAAAGTATTGGACAGGAAGAACATTTTTACTCATTCGTATCATTTCTTAATTTGAGCTATCATGATTTATACATGTATAGTGTTCATCTTCGTAATAAAAGTCAATGATTTTGAAATATTTTTAACATAAGAAGATTTTGAGCAGATTCTTGTTTTTTATAGTTATCATAGTAATAGGACAAATATTTCAAAGCGTGTTTTGACTTGAGAAATGATTAATAAAAATTTGTACAATGTGTGCTGTCAGCGGCACGACCATCAGGCTGGTGTTCCTGCAGGTTTTGTTTGTTTGATGGCTCACCACAGCTAAGGCCGAGAAACAAAACACTAGTCTACAGTCTGTTTTGCTATAAACCTAGTGTAAATAATATCTTATCACAATACTAGATTGCTACTAGCCCATGCCATAATATATATTTTTGATAGTCAAAATTAAAACCTTGATTAGAATTTATAAAATGATGTTACAGCGAGACTGTATCATTATCCCAATATATATTTTTATCTTTTGCGATGATAACTAAAGTACGAGTTAATCCTTTGAATGAAATAAAGAATAGTTTGATTGATGTTGTGTGTGTTACTTTCTATTCACTCGAATTCAACCCTGACCTGACATACATCACTTGCAGTCATGACTTTCACACGTGCGTTACTGGTAAGCCTGCGCGCAGGATCATTCTAGTTATTCCTCGAGTCTCCCGGTCTCTTTATTCTGCAGTTACTTTGAAAACCTTTTTTCTCTGTACTTGCATACGATTGCTCTATACGTGTTTTACCATTCAACCACAAAACATATCTTTGACAAACGAAACTAGAAAACAAATATAGAAGAGTATCTAGGGCCGAATAATAGAACCGTTAAATGTGATTGTCCTAATAGCACTGTTACTTTCAGAATACTGAGAGTAGACGTTTCGATATAAAACCTTCAGTTTGTTGTAGCGGTAATATTACAACACAGCGTATCATCAAGAGATGCATCACTACTGATCAAATAAAACTATCTATTTTATGAAATTTTCATTATTATTTGATCAGTTAGTAGTAGTGCACCCATGGTTTTATCTCTTGGGGTATAGTGTGTTGTAGTATCATATAACTTATAAATTTGTCGCTGCAGATAGAGCTGCATGGTCAATACGAAATAGTGTGAATCAGTGCATCTATTAAACTACAGACGCAAAGAAAAATAATGGAATCTTTGTTAAATAAACTACGAGGTTTCCTTTCCAAATTCACCTGTTAAACAATAAGAAATAATAATCCAGTGGAACGAACGACCATTTAACCAAATGCAAAGAGCTGGCCTTTCCCAGTCTTCCATTTCTCACCCCTATACAACTTATCGAACGCGATTTTCACCTCATAGTCCCTGCTGACCTGAAATGATGTGTTGAACCAGCACTCTATTGCACACGGTCTGAGTGGGTTTTATTGTACGTAACGTGCGTCCCCGTACACTGCGCGTGTCGAACCAATACTCTGTTGCACACGATCAAAGTGTGTTTTATTGTACGTAACGTGCGTCCCGTACACTGCGCGTGTTGAACCAATACTCTGTTGCACACGATCAAAGTGTGTTTTATTGTACGTAACGTGCGTCCCGTACACTGCGCGTTTTGAACCAATACTTTGTTGCACACGGTCAAAGTGTGTTTTACTGTACGTAACGTGCGTCCCATTACACTGCGCGTGTCGAACCAATACTCTGTTGCACACGGTCAAAGTAGGTTTTATTGTACGTAACGTACGTCCCGTACACTGCGCGTGTTAAACCAATACTCTGTTGCACACGGTCAAAGTGTATTTTAATTTCTTGTACATAATGTGCGTCTCGTACACTGCGTGTGTTGAACCAATACTCTGTTGCACAAGGTCGGAAAGCGTTTTATTGTACGTAACGTGCGTCCCCGTACACTGCGCGTGTTGAACCAATACTCTGTTGCACAAGGTCGGAATGCGTTTTATTGCACGTTACGTGCGTCCCCGTACACTGCGCGTGTCGAACCAAAACTCTGTTGCACACGGTCAAAGTGTGTTTTATTGTACGTAACGTGCGTCCCGTAAACTACGCGTGTTAAACCAATAATCTGTTGCACACGGTCAAAGTGTGTATTATTGTACGTAACGTACGTCCCGTACACTGCGCGTGTTAAACCAATACTCTGTTGCACACGGTCAAAATGTATTTTAATTTCTTGTACATAATGTGCGTCTCGTACACTGCGTGTGTTGAACCAATACTCTGTTGCACACGGTCAAAGTGTGTTTTATTGTACGTAACGTGCGTCCCGTACACTGCGCGTGTCGAAGCAATACTCTGTTGCACAAGGTCGGAATGCGTTTTATTGTACGTTACGTGCGTCCCCGTACACTGCGCGTGTTGAACCAATACTCTGTTGCACACGGTCGGAATGCGTTTTATTGTACATAACGTGCGTCCCGTACACTGCGCGTGTTGAACCAATACTCTGTTGCACACGATCAAAGTGCGTTTTATTGTACATAACGTGCGTCCCCGTACACTGCGCGTGTCGAACCAACACTCTGTTGAATACGATGAAAGTGTGTTTTAATTTGTTGTACATAACGTGCATCCCATACACTGCGCGTGTCGAACCAACACTCTGTTGCACACGGTCAAAGTGTGTTATATTATACCTTCTATAAGTTTTAAAATTGTTTTTTCATTTAGAAAAGTCTTAGTAGTCTTAGACAGATTATTTTTTTAGTTGACAAAGTAGACGTTTGACAATGAATACCAATGTACTTGGATTGCGCTTGTTCATGCTTTGTCATGTTTTGATTCTTAGCCATTTAAATATCTTCAGGGTAGTTCCCTCTTTGGGTGTAACAAGTCTTATACGTAATTATATTTTGTTGTGTTATTATTGTATATAGATGTTTTTGTCTATTGTTGTGCTCAATAAAGCTGTAAAAAAGTCTTTCCCTGGATCTTCCACTGGGCCCAGAGTTACTTTTGTCTGTCCCTCGTGCAACACTTGCTTAAGGCATAATACCTTGTTGCGACAGGTAATTCGTGAGGCAGTAGTGTTATTTACCTTTATAAAATATTTGAGATAATACGCGCGCGCGCTGATTGGCGGGCTTCGGTGTTTATATCAGAGGACAGAGACATGGCTCGCTCAAAAAACGTCGAAAATATTTTATAAAGCAATATACAACGATCGCTTATGTCTCTGTTCTGTGATATAAACAACGACTCTGGAAGATGTAGAGCACTCGAAAAGCAAGAGCTTGCTTTTCTCTAGCTTGCTCTACATCTTCCATCGTGTTTATATCACAGAACAGAGACATGCGCGCGCGTTTTGTATTCCTTAAATAATTAGCTATATAAACGATGTATTTCTTTGGAAGTCAGCATTGTTTGCGACGCGTCGGCCAGGCCTAACGTTCATCGGTTTTGGACGAAGAGGTTCGTACGTTCCCAGTTGGCCAACGTGTTGTGATGTTTTCATCTTTGGGCTGAGTTGTTGATATTGACCGGCTTGGTTGTTTTCAAGATCTTCTGGTATTTCATTTCTTGTGTGTGGATTGAGTTGTTGGTAATGACTAGGGTCTTGACTAGTCTGTCTCTTGCTTGGATTTCCTGACACTTTAATTATTCTTGTGTTTGGGTTGAGACCCTGATAATTACTGGGGTGTTTACTGGTCTGTCTGTTATCTGGTATTTCATACTTGCCTGACGATTGTGGTGTTTCATATTGTGGCTGGACACGAGAAGGTTCAACAGACTCGTACTCAACACCTGGTTGGTTTACTGGTGGTACATGTGATGTTGCAGCGGAAGAAGGCGAGGTTTTTGTCATCGCAATGGTGTTCTGTAAGGTAATTTAACATCCACATATTTTTTTTTCTGATCTTTCTTTCCTTTTTTCCCCCTTTCCTTTCCTTTCCTTTCCTTTCCTTTCCTTTCCTTTCCTTTCCTTTCCTTTTCTTTCCTTTTCTTTTCTTTCCTTTCCTTTCCTTTCCTTCCCTTCCCTTCTTTTTTTCTTTCTCTCTTTCTTTCTTTCTCTCTCTCTTTCTTTCTTTCTTTCTGTTTCCTTCTTGCTTGCTTGCTTTTTCTTCTTTCCTTCCATTCTGTTCATTATTTTCTTTCATTTCTTTTCTCTCCCAATTGCACTCATTATGTCCATTTGTCAATATTCATTACTTACTTCATATACTGCGTTATCGTTTTTCCTTGAAAACAAAGAGCTAAATGTCAGTAAGGCAGTATTTCAGTTTGTTTTAATAAACTGTGAATAATTGATCATGACTATTGAGAAAATATACAAAAGAACGTTTGATTTATTTTAAATTATAATATAGATTTTTTCAAACGAGCGCTCTGATTGGCTAAAAAGCGCTTGAAACCCGTGGTATATTTCCCCCATAAACCACAGGCACGGCTCAACACTTCTTTCTGCAGTAAAAAAAAGATAAAAACCAAAAGAATGTTCAATATGAAATACGTTTTTTATTGTTTTCTGATATATTAACAAGTCACAGTTCACGACTTTCACTAGAACCTAATGTTTTGCAATGAAAAGCGACTGATAAGAGCAAACCTGAAATCGTGTATGAAGCTTTGGATAGTTTTTCACAAAACAAATAACTCAAAAATTCAGGCAGTATTATAAGAACAATAAGTTTATCAACAATGTTTGTATTAACAAGTTACTTTCCTTGATAAAATATAGTTCCTTTCAGCAGACTGTTATTACAGCTTTGATGACAACAAGCAATGCAAGAGAGCAACAGCGTGGAAAAACTCTCAAACTTACAAGTGATAGTTGAAGGCCGTTAAATTTACTCAATTGCCTTTGAAATATCTGCAATTCTGACATATTTTTTTCTGTGAACAAAACGTACACATGTACAAATAAGCATTCACTTTCAGAGCATCGAAATTACGGCAAAGCTTTAAAGCTTAAAAAAGTTTGTAAAAAGGACTTAATCCGCCTAAAAATTTTTGCACATACAAGAAAAAAAAATTTTCAGTGAAAACATGTATGCTTAGACACAAGAAAGTATAGAAAAGTACCTCAAAAGAGCAAATTTGTTGTCCACAACTTTCATGTCAACCTTCTTCAACGCCATTTTTAACTCGTGGATTGCAAATCCACGAGTTATAGTGAGGGGTCAAATATGCAAATGAGTCAGCTTACTACTTCGTGTATGACAACATGAAATGGCACTATTCAATCTATCTATTGTCTGACTAGAATGGTGCCATACATAAAGTAGTAACCTATGTCACTCACTCGCAAATGTGTTCACACTATGGCACTGCGCATGCTCGATGTAATTGACCGCAGGCCGAAAGTAATGTGGGTTCTGGGTACGAGATTAAAGGAAAAATATGTTTTTTATTCCGGGACTCCCGAAGGACTCCCGAACCATTCACAGATCAACGATATTTGCTTTTCACGATTTATGTAGAAATTATATATAGCTATTTCAATTAACGTTGTCGCTGAAAAAAGCCTAAAGGCTAAAGCATTTCAAATATCAGTTTTGTGTACTAACAAACTTCTCTGTAGGCTATCTGAGAAATTAAGGAATATGTGTCCAAGTTGTAGAATTTGCAAAGCATACAGTGAGTTTCTATATTGTAATAATGTCACGGTGAAAAAAAAAATTCATGACTCCGCTCTCAAAGCTTTAGTAGGCTTTAGGCTTTTTTCAGGGACAACGTTAATTGAATTAGCTATATATATACAGACGTTGTTTAAAGAAGAAGCTTTTTAGATCATTAAATTCCTAGTATTAGTACAAGCTTTTCAGGAGTAAAACCATCGAAGTACCGAAACAAGTTCAGGACATGACTTACGCAATACTTTAGAATATCGGCACTGCAGTCGATAGCCAGACTTTGTGCATCGCTATCAAGCCACAAAAATCTCTTCAAGTCTAACATCAAAGTAATACAAGCTTTTAGTGTTCGTACTCTATTATCACAAGAGTCAAAGTAGATAAGTTAAACCGAAACGAAAATAAAACTCCATTTTGCCAAAGCAGTCGTCGGTCGCCGCCGCGTGAAGGCCTCGAGTCCGCTAGCCGAAAACAGCAACAAAAAGGCGTATTGAGTTAGTTTATTGGCTTAGTGTTTTGTAAAGTAATTTCTTTTATCTTTATAGCGACATTTTGCTACAGAGCACAGAGAGAAGCATTTTTGCATTTGTTTTGTAACCACACTCTGACAATAAATATACAAAATTCACCAGACGAAATCATACAATTTCAGGATGGTCCAGTGGATATGCCCTTGGCTTTACAAGCGAAAGTTCCGGGTTCAAATCCCGGCACGGCGGGGAATTTTTTTTCCACTTTTTTTTTTGACAGATTTTTTTTTTTTTTATAGCTAATGACTCTTTCTTCGCTAAAGAAAGTATTGATTTATTGATTTGGATTTTTGTCTTTAAATGAAAACTCGTTATTTTACCAAAAAAAATTGTGTTTGGGCTTCCTGTGGTCATTTCGGTCAATCCACGAGTTACTTCGCCATTGGCGGTTTGATTGTCTCTTCGCAAAGGACGTCGATGACGTCATTTTCAAAATCAAGCCAATCACAACGCTCGTTGTATCTCAATCTCGAAGTAATAAGCAATCTTATTTGCTCTCTCATGATTCTTAGGAGAATTGATATTTTCATCTGCGAAATTTGGTTTTAAATGTTAGTTTTTTGCTTATAATTATTTTCCGCTATATTATAAAAGCAATAGACGATAGATTTTCGCCTACGGCTCGTGATTTTTTAGGCTTTTTCTCGTGTTCTCCCAACATCCCGCGTGGTTTATTTCCCCGATAAACCACGGAAATCAATCGTTTATTGCTTAAAGAACGAAGGAAGGAAGGAAAGAGAGGGAGTTGAGAGAAAGAAAGAAAAGAGATATGAAATGAAAAATGGAAGAAAGAAAGATAGAAATACCTTTGTTCTGTCCTTTTTACGATTCTCCAAATGTACAACACAAGTAGTATGATGACTAGTAAAGACACTGCAAGGAAGGCTGACAGGACACCAACTACTGTAGAAGCTGAAAGAAACGAAAAACCTTTATTTTTTGGACTACGTTGACTGATACTAGACTGATTCCATAAGTCGGTCCCAGTTCGCTCTCTGACGATTTTTTTTTCGCTCACGGGTCCGACTTATTTGCAAACATACTCAGAAATGATCCGCATCTCGAAAAAACGAGATAGCCAATGAAATCGTTTGTTATGCCATTCAAAACATTTTGACCAATCACATACTATGTCTTATTATAACGATCTGAAACTTCACTTCCGGTAAGACGCCATTTTGTTTTTGAAAATGAATACCAACTAAAAGGCGAAGATAACGTTAAAGCCGTTCCAAAGAAAAGCTATTGAACAAGTTCTAGAGGGGAAAGACGTGTTTGTTTATCTTCCCACGGGATGTGGCAAAACGTTTTGCATGGTCTATTAGATGCAAAGGCCGCCAACGGCAATATTTTTGTATCGCCTTTGACGCTTTGATGAAAGATCAAGTGGACAGTTTTGAGGAAGTTACTAGATTCCCGCTTTGCCGGCTTTACCGGAGAAGTAGAAGACGATTCCACTGTGACAGAAGAGGCCAAATTTGGCAATACAAGGCTAGTAATGATTGTAATATTATCTGACAAAGCCCAGTGGTTTTGGTCATGCCCTCGTGAAACAAGTTCTGCAGTTATAAGCCGTTTTATATCTCTCTGGAATTACATCGAAGGAGTTTAAAAATATTCTAAGGTGTATTGATGTTGATGAGGCTCATTGTGTAACTCAGTGGTAAGCTTATGTTTTAATAAAATTTGAATGTTCCATGATGTGTGTTGTTATCTCTGCCTAGATTCACGCCGTAAAGATTGTAAACTAACTCTTCATTCTCAGTGCCCACAATTCTTCTTTTTTCTTTCTGAGAACTGCAAACGTCCTCAGCTCGATTTAAACAAACTTTATAGGAGTACTTTTATGAGAAAACATCGAGTTGTAGAAATAAAGAGACGTTGAAATGACTTGCGAAAAATTATGGAATTTTACTTCCGGCTCATTACTCGTGCCCAGGCCTCTAGGCCGGGAACGAGTTATAAACTGCAAATGTTTTTTTTTTTTTTTTTTTTTTTTTTTTTTTTTCCTCTGTTCGTCCTCAGCTACCTCTGATTGGTTAAGAACGTAAAAACAATGCCCTTCATTCATCACCTTTGAGCGACAGCGAACGCAAGCCAGGAACTTGAGGAATGCAAGATGGCCGACTATAAAGAAAATAGCTTTCAGAGACAGGCTTTTCCTGCAGTAGAACAATGTAATTTGGAGCTTTTAACTCGAGATATGCCTATATACTTATATGAGCTTCAGAATGGGCTGTTATTTTGAGCTTCATCTCCAATACTTTGACCAAATATCGAACTCTCAATGGAGTACTTGAAAGAAGGCCCTCGAGATAATGCACAGTATCAGCGGCAAGGCTTCCCCGATATAAATAAAGAAAATAGGTCGACTACAAAGAAAATAGCTTTAAGAGACAGGCTTTTCCTGCAGTAGAACAATGTAATTTGGAGCTTTTAGCAGTTCGAATTCTACCAGAGACTGCCCCTCGGATGATTTCAGATTTATAAAAGTCAAGACTATTTTGAGGTAGAAATTCTAGTTGTAGCTGCAGGCCAGAGATTCGCGTCACCGAAATCAGTTTACAATTCATGTCGCCTCAGCCAGTTCTGATTTCTTTAATTTACATTCGGCAAGAAATCAGTGCGTCTACGGCTTGGCTTGTTATTAAGTTTCAAATCTTGTAATCGACTGACTCTATACTTTTAGACGTATATTGAGGCAGTAACTAAATACTCCAGATAGAAATTTAAAGTTATTTATCGTTTTGATCTGAAGCAATAGACAGTCAGGAGCCAGTCCGAGCACGGCTGTGACCTCAACAGTACAAGTCTGAGCTATGACAAGTGACCGTCAATTGCGTTACACTACCGTAACGTCGAGTACGTGAGGTTTTATATGCATAGCGATATTTTGCTGCACACACAGAGAGAAACTTTCTCATATTTGTTCGGATAGCTTCCCCTTGCTGTTTGTGGGGCTACAACTATAAAAACAAATACCCTGAAAACGTAGCTTAATTGTTTATGTAATTCGAACTAAAGCGATCGTGTCCTCACCAAGAAACACGGCCGGCACGACTTTGCCCTGAAGCACTGAGACAAGCAATTAAAATTGCGATAAGAGAAAGTAAGCTGTCGTTCATCTAATGAAGGGTCTCTGGTTGATGTAGTAGGTAATTTGTATTTTCGCCTTCAAATGAAAACTCGTCATTTCATTAAGATGTATTGTTTGGGCCAACGACAGATAAAATTCACCCACATAGAGTGTTAAATCTCTCATTTTATTCTATCGATTTGAAGTACTAAAACAAACGCTCAGCCTCAATTAAATTTGCTTTTTCTCTCTCAGTATGACGGCAAAGGTCCGAGTGAGTTTTCACGGTTTGACGGGTCCATTTTATAAGTTGTGCACACACACACTTGTCTCCCTCGCAGCCGTGTTTAGACAGGGAGCGTTGCGTGACGAGGCTAAACACGGGTGCGAGGGAGACTACACACACACATGAAATACGAAGGAACTGTGATATATTTCAAATCCAATAAATCTAGAAAATCAAATCGTCTTTCGACACGTCTGCCTCATTTTTTACTGCACGTTTACAACAACAAAATAGACCTCTATGAGGCCATGTGGTTACTGGCCTCCAAACCAAATATAGATATAGACACATTTCAGGGCCTGTCCCTGGTTGGGGATGGGGGTAGGGGTTTACTTCGAATAGTGCATACACACACACCGACTTTGTCCTAGTGCCTTTGGTAAGTTTATTTATATTTCTACATAAGCAAAAACTGAAGTACTATATAAAATGTAACCAGAAACACATGATGTAACAGAACCGTGCATTGAGAAATATAAATCATGTTCAACCTGCCTTCGCATCTTTAACTAGTAAGTGTACATTGTAAACACGGCTGGAAAACAAAATTTCGATCAAACATGTAAGTTCTGTTGAGAAATTGCCTCAACCAAACTGGCAACAACTAGACGCACTCGTGAGTTCACTCGTGCCCATGAAAGGGAACCCAAAATGGGCTTAAAAAGGACATTTAGATTTATAGCTGCCGCTAGAGTAAGAGCGACTGAGATGTTGTCGTTAAACTTTTTAACAAGACGCATCTCGAACCGTACACTGGTTGCCTGTAGTTCAACAAGCCGCAGTAGTAAAGACCTTTGATTTGTCTGTCAACAGCTATTATCATATCTCACATGCAAAAATATTGCCTGCAAATATACCAGTTTATTTAACCTTTTTATTACTCGTGCCCAGGCCTTTAGGCCGGGAACGAGTTATAAACTGCAAATGTTTTTTTTTTTTTTTTTTTTTTTTTTTTTTTCCTGTGTTCGTCCTGAGGGACTTCTGATTGGTTAAGAACGTACAAACAATGCCCTTCATTCATCACCTTTGAGCGAACGCAAGCCAGGAACTTTAGGAATGCAAGATGGCCGACAACAAAGAAAATAGCTTTTAGAGACAGGCTTTTCCTGCAGTAGAACAATGTAATTTGGAGCTTTTAAATCGAGATATACCTATATACTTATAAGAGCTTCAGAATGGGCTGTTGTTGTGAGCTTCATCTCCAATACTTTGACCAAATATCGAACTCTAAATGGAGTACTTGAAAGCCGAGGCCCTCGCGATAACGACTATTTCCTGTGAGCTGGAAAACTACGAATTTCTCATCCTGCATGTTGCTAAACGAACATACATAGAAGCAAGTCAATTATATTCCTCATTCAAGCATTCAAAAGATCAGCTGAGAGGTTTTTGTACTGAATTTTAATTTTATATCGGAATGACATGAAACTAGATTCCATTGACCTTGTATTTCGCGTTTGGTCACGTAACGTCTTTTATTCATATATAAAACATCCGAAACATGAACGAAAAGAAACACGATTTGTTATTGTGTCAAATATACCGTTGTAGAAGTCTTTACAGCAAACAATTGAGATATATAGTGAAATAAGAAGTTGAATAAACTGGTATATTTTTGCATGTTGGAGATATTTAATACCCATGCATGATAATAGAAAAGGGCAAACACTAGTTGTTGACAGACAAACTGACTAATCAAGATATTTTTTAGTTTAAGTTAGCCGATTCAAAAAAGGTCATTATGTTACGGTTAGCTATTTCCCAGAATGATGAAGAATGCGTGAAATGGCTCGGGAAGAGTACGAACGGAGCCGGTCATTGGAGCCTCTCTTAAAAAGGGCACGAGTGAACGCACGTGTGCGTCTAGTTAGGTATTCAAGAGCCTCGTTTTGGTTTGTACAGCAACGGCTGATGAATGAGATAAGTCGGACCCGTGAGCGAAAAAAAAATCGTCAGAGAGCGAACTGGGACCGACTTATGGAATCAGTCTAGACTGATACATGAAACCTCATCTCAGATCCTTATAAGTTAAGATTAAAAATTAGAAAATGAAACTACCAATGATAAAAAAATAAAAATTAAACTATACTTACAATATCCCATTTGCTGGTCAGTAGACGAGAAACATGTACAGTTTGTGTAACCTAAAAAACAAACAAGAAACATCACTATACAAGCTATAGAAGTCATTGCCAGTTACAAAACGTTTTTTTCGCTCTTTTTTGATTTGTTCAATTGGTTCGTTCGTTCGTTCGTTCGTTCGTTCGTTCGTTCGTTTGTTCATTCGTTCGTTTGTTTGTTTGGTACCATGAATCAATTTATATACTTTTACTAGAATGTATCAGCATATATGCAATATATTTGCACATGTCTGTTTTTGGCTTGAAATTTATTTGCATATCGAATGCAAGAAATTTTGTATATGTTGACATATGGAACATTGGCTGGCGATCTCGTTCTTCAAAAGTATGCTCAACAACCGAATAACTGAGACAGTAGAAGTCATCACCAACACATTACCGTGTGACCTGGACCTGGGTATTTTAGACTTCAGCGATCGTTGAATAATTAGCCATGTTTACCGTAATGTCGTACGAAATTCTTGCCATTCATTTTCAAATTTTACACACACAAATACATATACGTACATACATGTTTATTTTAAACATGTTTATTTCCAACAGCACCCCCAGCAAAATCATTTGGCTTTTTCATGTTTCTTTCTTGCAACACTGAGCTTTTTTGGTCAAATTTAAAACTCGTGGTCCCTGCATGTGATCTAAAGCATTTTTGTGAACGTGTAAAACTATTTCCTCCTCTTTCCAATTTTTAAATTTAGAAATTATTCAATTAATGGACCATATAATAGGGTAAAACTTGAAGGGAGAAAGAAAGAATTAAAGAAACTGAGGAATATCTTTTCTTTTCGATTGAGCAGTACCAAGATAATGATAACATTGCGCGCACAAAGGGATTCATACTGACTTGAGTTTCAAACGCACTAAAACAGGGTCGATGCACATACCAGCATCGCTTGCTAGTGAATCAACGGAGTTTGCATTTGTAACTGCGCACATTAGGTTGATTATTCTTAGAATTCCTACCTGTGGTGGTTTTTGGGGTAGTCATGGTTGTATCAATTGGTGTAACTACGGTCTTTGCTTTACTATCATCTTTTAGACTTTCTCCATATTGATTGGTTGCAGTAACAATAAAACTGTATTTCTTTCCTGGATCAAGGTCTTCTACCGTGTATGTGTACTTTAGCTGGTGACCAATTAGGACGTCAGCAACCCTTGACCAACTGACATCCATTCCAATGACTCTCTTGTAGATTGTGTATTTCGTTATTTCACCTCCATTTTCATCAGGTTTTGACCAGTGTAACGTTAATGATGTCTGATGGACGTCAGCGTTCTCGATGTCAGGTAAAGATGGTGGACCTGACAGACAGATAAATGACTAGCGTGACATTCTAGTCCGGGGGGAGGGGGAGGTGGAACTCCTATATATAAGACGACGGGGATGCTCCCAAAATGACCCCTAAATGGTACCTGAGTGGGAGTGGCAACACTTCATTTCTACTCCTAAAAGGTACTATTTCAAAAACAATAAAAAAATTAAGTGATGAAACACTTTGTTATCGATGTGCTTTGAAGATTCAATTCAGATTCATCGAAATCATCCCTTTTAGGTAGTTTATTTACCCCAAAACAGTCCCTAAAAGGTACCACCTATGTCTTTGGTAGTCCACTTAAGTCTGAGCTAGACACCCTAAAAGGTACCAGATTGCAGATTTTGACCCCTAAAAGGTACGACGAGCATCCCCGTCCACTTACCATCGGAGTCCCCCCTTCCCGGGCGTTCTAGTTTATCTTTTATAGATTACATTTTGCAGAAAAATTGTATACTGACATATGTCACGGGCCGGGCGTAATTGTTGCAGCATCATTCTTCTACTTGTAAAATATACTAATTTAAACAAAAATTCAACATTTGCCATCATTACAAATGCAAAGTTACCTTGTTTTTTAGTAATGAAATCTGTGATGGATGCATTTCCATATCCTACAACATTCTTGGCGTATAACTTGACTTCATACTTTGTATCCTTTGTCAGCTCACCAACAGACCTCTGAGTTTTTGGTGCAGTGATATTAAAAGTCTTTGAATCAATCATCAACTTGTATTGAATGACTGGACTACCACCATTGTATACTGGTTTTGTCCACCTCACAATTACTGATGATGCTTCAATATCTGTAACAGTGATGTTTGGAGGTCCTGGAGGAACTAAATAAATTTAACCTAAAGTTATCATCGAGAAAAATGCGGTGAGTGTTTTCTGTTTTACAGCATTCCTGGGAAGCTATCAGTTCGTGAATGCTCTTTGTTATTGTGTTTATGACCTACTTACACAACTGAGTAACATTGATGTCGTGCTGGTCACTACCAACAACATTGGTTGCTATGCATCTATAAAGTCCATAGTCACCACTGTCTTGTCCTGTCTGTACCGTCACCTGACTACTGTCAGTCCTACTGCATTGATTACAAGGGATAACGTCACCGTTGGGTTTGAACCAGGCGAAGTCTGGAGAAGGAAATCCACTAGCAACCACACACTTTAGAGTTATTGTGTTTCCTTTCCATGAACTTTTATCATTAGTGGAGGAGACTGTGTCAATGCTTGGTTTGTCTACAGGGCATGATAATAGAAATTGTTAAAACTAGAAACTGTCATACAAAGTAAAAAAGCAAAAGGCAAAGGCTAATGTTTTACTTCGAAATCGTAGGGAATGGTTTCCCAGATCTCCCGAGCCAGAGGCTCATGTATTAAGCGTTCGAAGGTCCGCCCTTTACGCCCTCTCTCTATCAGTGCTCCGTTTTAAAGAGCCTATAAAGTCTAGCCAGAAATAATTTCTCTCAAAAGAACTTGGCCTCTGAAACAAAAATATTTTGAAAAGTGGGTCTTTCAATTTCTTTTGACCGGGAAAAAGCGCTGCAAAGTTGGAGAAAAAGCACATTTTGGGCATCCTGTGGAAAAATTTGTGAGAACCCTGGGAGACTGAGACCCAGGAATAAAGTTTAATTTAGACGCTAAAAGCTCTTAATATCTTTGTATATTGTTGTTGGTATACACTATATTTAACTTCTGCTACAAATTCTACTACTTTGATATAGCTATTTTCAGAGCATGTATACAATTTGTCTGCGCATGTCTGTGTTTTGGGCTTGAAATTCATTTGCATATCGAATGCAAGAAATGTTATGTTGACACGGAAGATTTGGCTGGCTATCTCGTTCTTCAAAATTATGTTCAACTACCGAAATACTAAGACAACTGAAACATGAGCAGTCTACCTACCACTAGTGCGCTGTGGATAACTATCCAGATCGAAGGCACCCCAGATGGGAAAATATCACGCGTCAAAGTCAGTAGAAAGTTGTGAGAAGGACCAGAACTCCGCACTTTCGAGTTATAATGTTGGCGTTGAATTCATGTATAAGGTAAATTTAGTAATGGATGTCATTACCAACATGGTACTGTTTGAATTGGATCCAATAAGAGTACTCTGGACTTCATTGATTGAATAATTAGCCATGTTTACTGGAATGTCGTACTTTTTCACTCAAAATTCTTGCAATTCACTCTGAAAATTTTACATCTTTAACAGTGCCCCCAGCAAAATTATTTAATAATACGCTTTTTCCATGCTTCGTTCTTGTAAAACAGAACTTTCTTGCTGGAAACTTCTGGTCCCTCCATGTGATTTCAAGCAATGTTTACAGTCAGGTTCAAGCCTTGTTAAAATTGACTAAATTCGGTAGCCTATATTTTTTTATAATCTGCAACATATTTAGAAGTTAATGACCTATTTTTATACATAGTAAGGCATACAGTTTGGGCCGTATGAAGCAGCGTTTTATACTTTATAAAAGAGCAATAAATTCATCGCTGAAATTTGCATGCAAACAACGTGCTTGGAAACACGTTCACAAAAATGCTTTGGATCACATGTAGGGACCACGAGTTTGGACTAAAAAAGCTCGGTTTTGCAAGGAAGAGACGTGGAAAAAGCGAATTACTAAATAAATTTGCTGGGGGGCGCAGTCTAAGATGTCAAATTTTGAAAGTGAATTGCAGGACTTTTGAGCGAAAAAGTACGACATTCCAGTAAACATGGCTAATTATTAAACGATCGATGGAGTCTAAAATACCCTTATCGGGTCTAATCTACACAGTAACTTGTTGTTAATGGCTTCCACTGCTTAACGTACCTTACATATAAATTTAGCGCCCACAATATTACTCGAAAGTGAGGAGTTCTGGTTCTTCTCACAACTTTCTACTAACTTTGACGCGCGATATTTTCCCATCTGGAGTGCCTTCAGTTTGGATAATTATCCACAACGCACTAGCGGTAAGTAGACTGCTCATGTTTCAGTTGTCTTAGTATTTCGGTAGTTGAACATAATTTTGAAGAACGAGATAGCCAGCCAAATCTTCCGTGTCAACATAACATTTCTTGCATTCGATATGCAAATGAATTTCAAGCCCAAAATACAGACATGCGCAGACAAATTGTATACATGCTTATTTTCAGCTCTTTCTTTGAGTCTAAATGCCGTGATTCCGGACATTACGTCACAATGTGCCTTACATTACGTCACAATGTCAAAGTTTATTATCAACCAAATGAGTTTATTATTAACCAAATTCGTCCCAGCCTTCCAAAGAATGCGGATTTTTGTCTGGAGCGACAGCTTTGAACGGACGGATATGATACACTGGAAAAAACCTTACATCTTTGATGTCGCTTTAATCATATTTCCCCAAGATACTCAACTTTTGAAAAATATACATTTTCGCTAGGGTTTATAGGCACTTTAAGGGTATTTAATAAAGCTACTCAAAGCTACACGGAAAGGAAAGAAGTCGAAACAAGGATGTGAAGTCACTGGGGATCGAACTCGGGACCTCTCGCACTGAAGGCCACACACTTTCCAACTGTGCCATTCTTGCTCTTGTACTGAGAGACTTGAGAAGTTGAGAACCTTGTATAGCCACATTCTCATGAGAGACAAGGATAAGCAACATCCCTTTTTATGAATTAAGATGTGCTTAATTAAGCTGCTTACTGCAGCTTAATTGTCTTAATCTCAATCTACAAAACTCGCCATCTAGCATGATAAATTAATTGCACTGTGTCAACAATGAAATACTAGTTAACACGTATTTACCGGGAACAAGGGAAACTGTATGTTCCGTGGTACCGACACCATAGTGACACATGTCAACAACCTGACCATTTTTCACACAAGGTTTTCTGAAAGATTGTTGCTGCTTGTTTGGTGGCATTCTTGGTTGATTATCAATCTTTTTCTCGCAATAGATTGTTAATATCCGTCTTAATAGTTGACAATATACGCAAGTTTTGCCTCATGTCCAAATGAATTTCATGTGAACACGCGCAGTTGCGAAATCACGCCTTCAAAACTCAACTTCTGGTTTTTGTATTACCGGTCTGTAACATATTGTTCCCCGTTGCCTAGAGAAACATCAAAACTTGTGTTACGGGACACTTTTCTATGCATGTCATACTCTCAGTGATTTTGTAGTCTGTTAATAAGTTTGGCAAGGGACTTTTTGTGACGTAGATTTCTCATGAAAATTTTGTTATGGCTAGTTGATGGACATCGCAGGGGCAGGAACCAACCTGCACACAAATGTGCTAGCCTAGGCAAGGTTATCCTAGATTTTATATTTTATCTCAGTTCTAGATTTGTAGATTCGGAATACTTCCAAGCCTTTACCAAATAAGTTTTGTAGGTTGAGTGTGTTAATGTGTGAATGAATCTTAGTACATATCTCAGTTTTTACACTATGACGCAGTTATAGGGTGCGATTGAAATTTAAGCAAGATTGACATTTAGAAAGTAGAGTCCATAGTACAAATTAAATGAGACTCCATGGTCAAGGTTGTCCAAGAAAGTTTTATTGGCCGGTCCAGATCTGGAGATTCTGGTGTACACCTTGATTGGATATGCCTGACAGTGTAACGTGAGTCTCGTTTGGGTTATGGCTCTACCTGCTACTAGAAATGCCTGTGTTAGTTGTTAGTTAGTTGTTTGCTAATAATTGTCAGTCGTTAGTGGTTATCTTATTTGTACATTTTTTCAAGATTTAAAGGAGTTTAAATATAAAGGCACACAAACTAAAGGTATGGATTGATGTCGCCGTCAAAGTGATCCCGGAATAGTTCTGTAACACTTGTTCAAGTTCACGTGATACCCTCTTGACCAATCAGAGAACAAGAAAAATGGACTTTGACAGTTGGTATACAACAATAGTTGGTATTAGTTATAGCGATAAGCTAGACATTTAACCTACATGTCATTTAATGACGTTCGCGGGTAAAGGAGTTCACGTCCAGATTTGTTTTAAACTTCACATGGGCAAACTACAATGTATTGGTGTTCAAAATTATGAATAAAAAAGGGGGTACGGGCTTCGTTTTTTCGTAAATCACTTGACAAGCAGGGTATGTTTTGTAAAAATTCGCGCGCGTTATGCGAAACATGATACTGCTCAATAACACCTCATTTATTGAACTTCAAAATTAAAAATCGCTAGAAAAAGATATTGATCTCAACTACAATTGTCGCTTGACATTTTGGATATGAATTGGTGCTTTAAAGAGACTATCGGAGATAATTATGAGCTTTTAAATCGGCGCGTTGCAGTCATTTTCGAACTCGTTTACATCTCGATTTTTTTGGTAAACTTGATCTCATTCAAAACTCAACGTTCAGTTTTTTTTCGTTTCGACATATATTGTAGAGAATGTCAATAGCTTCGTTTCCAAAACAAACAAAAAAGGGGGCAACGGGCTTCGTTTTCGAAATATTTCACGCTTTTCACGTCAAAATCCGGCAATCCGCTCGCCATCTTGAAAACCGAGTGGAGACTGGGTTTCGTGGGTTCCTTTTTTGTCTTTTTTCTTTCTTTTTTCTGCGCTTTTTCAATCCAAATAATTTTTTTCAACCTTGGATTTCCATTATTTTAATTTTTCCTACAAAATTGAACAATTTTTTCTTCAAAAAAAGAAAAAAAGAAATTATCGAAAAAAATATTGTTTTACGGCCGCCATCTTGGATTTTGTTGAGCGCGCGCGCTAGCCTGCGCAGTAAAAGTGCGCGTGAACAATGCCCGCGAACGTCTTTAATGTGCATTTATAAATAGCATTGTTACTAGCTGTACATGTGTATGTCCCTGTATCTGATCTCTTGACTGACAAGATAGTGTTTACATTTCTATACTATTAACTTACATTGTACAGTAACTTGTATACTGGTCATAGCATCACTTGCTATTCCATTACTAGCTGTACATGTGTATGTCCCTGCAGTACCTGTTCTTGTGGCTTTGTACACCTTTCCTGTATGCAGTATTGTTGTCCTAGCTGTACATGTATATGTCTCTGTATCTAATCTCTTGACTGACAAGATGGTATACATATTTAATTAACTTACATTGTACAATAACTTGTATGCTAGCAGTATCTGTTCCTGCTAAAACACCATTACTAGCTGTACATGTGTATGTCCCTGTATCTGATCTCTTGACTGACAAGATGGTGTACACATTTCCTGTGTTGGGTGGTGTAATGGTTCCTGGTGATTTGGTCCAAGTGATGGTTGGTACTGGATAACCATCTGCTGTACATGTCAGGCTGAGAGAGTCAGTCTCGTTGACTATCTGATTATTGGAATGACTAACGATGGATGGTGGATCTGTAGTTATGAAAATAAAGACACGATTGTAAAAAGGAGCTTGGATCTACTTCGATCACAACTTCATACCAATAATAAATCATTAGAGTTTGTACTACTACTTGTAAGACTAAATGACAATGGGCAGCCTTAATTGACATCACCTGCTAACTGATGATACCAGACCCACCATTCTGAGTTATGTAGTAATAATACCCTTTAATTGGGTAAAAGTAAAGAATGACCGACTGAAGTTGTTTAGATTATTTATGTACTGTGATCATCAAAAGGATACACTGAGATACTTCTGATACAAAGCATAGACAATAATGTACTCACATCTAATTTTTACATAAGCATCTGCTGTTGCTCTGTGTTCTTGTCCTCCATTGTAATAATTCTTTGCTGTACAGATGTACTTGCCAGCATCAGACTTTACTGCATTAGGGATTGTTAGTGTACCACCAGATACTGTATGTCCAGGTTTTATCAGTACATTATTATCTCTTGACCAGGAAAAGCTAGCAGGTGGATTACCTGATGCCTGACATTTTAGTATGATGTCATCACCTTGTGTGACTGTTGTGTTGTCAGGTGACTTGGTGATTTCTGGTGGATCTGTGCGTAGAACCAAAACAACTATTAAAAAAGTCAGAGCAACACTAGAAATTTGAAAAAAATTGGAAAATCCGGGATATTAAAGAAAAAATACAACTGATGAAATAATAACTGCCATGTTTGAAATCTACATCTATTAATCTTAACGAACATAAGTTCAATTCTGAGTGAACGGTTACACTTGCAAAAGACCTTAGAATATAACCCCGGGCGCGCTTACTACCTACAGTCGAACAACCAGTCCCACAAAGAAATTATAAGAAAGAAAGAAAGCTAGAAAGAAAGAAAGAAAGAAAGAAAGAAAGAAAGAAAAATAAAAAGAAAGAAAGAAAGCGAGAAAAAAGGAACGAACAATGAAAGAAAGGAAGGGAATTAAATTAGGAGTAGCTCATCACCCTTCCTTGCAGCTAGCTAAGTGCTGAATTACGAAGGGCGCAGCTCAACGTGATCGAGTTTACAAGGGCGCTTTCATTACGAAACAATTGAACAATCACACATTTACATACACATACACGTAGCAGCCACCATGCGACCCATGTCTGATCACGGAGCACAGCTTCGATCGAAACTAGTTCGTTTTTACTGGGAGAGGAAAAATCGGAGAACCCGGAGAAAAAAACCCTCGAAGCAAGGGTGAGAACGAACAAAGCCACATGTGATGCCCCGTCCGGGGATCGAACGAGGGACCACAGCGGTGACAGACCGGCGCTCTCACCGCTCGGCCACCCTAAAGAAGCATTAATTTACTGTTTTGACTTTTGCAGGACTTTTACAATTTCATCTGTCAAAACATAAGGAAATATATTTGTAAAATATATAAAGAATCAAGCTTTACAAGTTTTCTGCTGAAACCTAAAGTAAGATGGCATTCCTCAAAACATCCCTATGATTCAACGCGAGCTTTAAATGTGATAGGGCTAATAAATAGAGGGTTTGCATCATCACGTGACAGCAGCCATGACAGGCAGGAGGCAGGAACAATAGTCTGGACTATTACGTGAGAAAGACTTGCTTGTGTACCTTCGACTCGATCACGTGGAGCTGCGCCCTTCGTAATTCAGCACTTGTGCTGCAAGGAGGGGTGATGAGCTACACCTAATTTTTTTATTTAATTTATTTCCGTTTCCCAGAGAGAAAGGACTATTGATATGCCTCTTGTCATGGCTGCCATCCCGTGATGGCGCTAAGGCTCTATAAGAGTTAGTAAAATACCAATGAACAAATATAGATGAATTTCCGTGCTACGCGTACGTCACCAATGGTTTTCCTCGTTTTGTTAAAAAAAAACCTTTCCTGCCATGTTAAACACGAGTATGATTGATAAACGATTTAGTCAAATAAAAGGTTGGTCAATTCTACGTGGTCTGAATTTTTGATGCTAGAAATACCAGAGATTTGACCCACTACTGATCCCAATTAGGAGTGATAGCTCAGGTGGTAGAGAACTCCAAAAGTCGTAGGTTCAAAAATCCCACTCAGCCAAGTTAGTAAAAATCCTGGGCTCGATTGACACTGGTTGGCATTATTACTTTGTGATGTAATGTCGTAATGTTGCCTACAAATATGCGCGCCCATATACTGTATGCAATAAAGGAGAAATTGGAACATTGGAAACTCATATTTGAGATAACAAGAATATTCGTCTTGATTAGGATAATTTAACAGCACATTAAGATATTTTCTGATTAAATTAATCATTATGTGAAGAATAGGATTCCAAGTGTACTTATCAATAGGTCATTTGCTTGATGACGTCGTTTGGCTAGAGCTACCATAATGCTTTGCCAACTTTCAAACAATTCCAGCAAAGTTGGTTGATATACGACCTTCTGAATGATAGATCCCGACTTTGATTCCCATAACTTCACAAATATATCGACTACTTTCCATATTTTTTGATAGACTTTAAACACCCTTAAAGAAATGATGGAGAGACGTACGGGGGAATAAAAAGCGCAGCGTCGGCTTGGAACTGGAGACCAGCTCTTAATGAAGGTTGAATTTTTTGGTTGGGGACCAAAACGGATGTTGCTGTAGCTGCTTATAAGCCCTTTTCTTGTACAATGATTGTACAAGTTCGTTAAGGGAAGGGGTCTTGTAATTGAGGCCTTACTAGCGGCAGTTTAATGTCATTAGTGTCAGCTAGCACAAGTAAATTTCTTTCCATCACTTTCTAGAATACTTACAATATACAATAACCACTGTTTGTGTAGTAACTGGACTCTGGTTTGGGTTGTTGACTGCCTGACACTCGTATACTGTCCCATTCTTCTCTCTTTTAATGTTTGGTATACGTAGTGTAGCACTACCAACACCATGGGTTATGGTAACCTTGGTAACACCTTGTACTTGTACCCACGTGACATTGGGTGTTGGTGGACCAACCGCTGTACAGCTGATACTCAAGTCTAAGTCTTCACTGATAGTTGTTGTTGGATTTGGACGTACTGAGAATGTTGGTGTTACTGTATTTTCAAAACCAAAACCAAAAGTTATTTACGATAACTGACCATATATACTTTCCCAATGGGTAAGTAGGAGGAAGTACTTAGGAGAGGGTGTTCAATGTTTTTACACATTATTAAAAGCTTTGGCGCTTCTTTATTTTTTTGACTGCAGCGCTAGCTTTAACCTATTTGGATGGATACTTCATTAAACAATCAATATATATAGATCGATATTTCGGATTAAACAAATACATAGCAGCCAGGGAGCTGAATTGCGTAATCAAAATTAGAAATAAAAGCAATCAAAAATTATCAAATATATGTTTTAAACGATTAAAAGTGTTTGTTACTGAGGGGGTCGTAAGGGGGCTATGAAAACCGCAAAAAAAAAAAATAATAATAATAATAATAATAAATAAATAAAATAACCGCAACAAAAATCGTCAAAATCCCCAAATCAGCAAACCACGTACAAAATCTAAAATCAAAAATCGCAAAACCGCAGGTTAAGATAACAAATAACGCAAAACGGCATCACCGCAAGCCCTTACGCCCCCTCTTGCTGGAATTGTAAATTTTGTTTTCCTTTAAGCTGTAATGACTTTCGCGGCCTTGGTGAAAGAAGATGATGCAGTCTGTAAGAAGGACAAGAGATTGTATGGAATAACATTTGGTAATTAATGCTTGACGTCGAGAGAAGAAACTAGATAGACTGAATCTAAGTTTAGATGGTAAGGCATCAAAGGTAAAATGATTGCTCTACAATTGTACTCATACTTTGTGAATAATACATGTTTGTGAATAATCACTTAGG
>JALIZF010001911.1:772500-812500 GCA_029948255.1 Telmatactis stephensoni
TAATTTCAGTAGACTCATTATTTCACCAGTCGGCATTGAAAGTGTGGTAGCATTATTACTGTCTATCAATCAATTGATTGGGAATCTGGTTAATGTCTTTCTCATTGTAACAATAGAAAGCAACGCCTCGTGCTGGAGAGTTGGTTTACAAAACTTGAGCGAAATCCACTCAACCGCTCAATTAAACTACCCACGCCATACAACAGGCTTGTAAACAAAAAGGTGAAGCGACGCCGAGTCAGCGACGCAAACAACTACACCACTCCATTGTTATCTTGATCCACCGTTGTTTACTGTGGCAGTATAAGTAAGACCCACACCTGACTTTTTCTTTAGTCACTTGACTCACTTGCCTCTGAAGATGACTTCCGCTCAGGTTGTCGAAACGTCAGTCACACCAAACAGTCCTTCTCAGGACTACATCCACCCGGATGATCAAACAAATATTGTTGCCTCGATAAATATGTGTTACACTCTTTCGCCTTTAATGTGTAATTCCGTCATAACTTTCTCCTTGTCTAAAAATACGGTCTTACATCCGATTCCTATTTTGTACAGCTCCTCAAAATATGAAATTGATGTAAAACGTAGTGGGCTTCTCTAATGTAAATTACAGTTTCGAGAAGAACATCAGAAATGGCTCTAGAACCACTAAAAAGATTTCGAGAATGGAAAATTCATCTATATAGACGTTATAATTGCTCGAGGTTATTGTCAAGAAATGTTTGATGTGAATATTATAGCATGAGACACTGAAAAAACACACTTTGGCGGTTTGAATCAGTTTGAAATTGAATCGTATTAACGTAATATTTATTTGACATCACAACAACACGCTAAATTCTCACCAAAATGACTTGAAATCTAGTAAAGCAAAGAATAAACTTCATCCAAGGACTCCTCCAGAATATATGACTGATGTCAAGTGATGTGGAGAAACGAATTTGATTCATTTTTACGGCCTATAGGATGATATTTCAAAAGCAACGGCAATCTTCCCACGGCGTTCTATTTTTAAACCTTTCTTCTAGTCATTCTGCTAAACAAACAACCAATCGCAATCAACATTTTGCTCCCTTGGGACTCTTTTCAAGCATGCGCTGTGGGGACTTCCTAGGCAGTTTTCTTGCTTCCGGTTTGTAGGGTTTCCCAGAGCCTACGATTGGGGTGAATGAGTGGGATCTGGGGACGAGAATGGTGAAAATATTTGTAAATACTTAAAAAAATAGCTGTTGTTTTTAATTCGAATTGACAGTCATGAGCGACGCTTTTGCCGCGACTTCACTCAAACTTGTCACGGAAATCCGTGTTTTTATTATGATTTTACCATAATATTTTTCTCAAATTTGGAATATTAACAGCTTATGTAATTCTTTGTCAAACATTGAAATAAAAAGTGGGGGTCACCGTATTTGTTTCCGAGATATTTAGCCGTAAGAGCCGCAAAGTTTGCACATTTGGCCGCCATCTTGAATACCGAGAGGAGACTTGGTCCAGTAGAATCTTTTCCATCCTTTTTTCTGCAGTTTTTCAACCTGAACGATTTTTTTTTCCTCAGTAAAATTCCTTTTTTACCTTTTTTTATTTTTTTTAATAATTTCCATTTTAAAAAATCGAAAAAGTCGTTACCGAAAAAAATTCTTTTAGGCCGCCATCTTGGATTTAGTTGAGGTAGCGCGCGCTAGCGTGCGCAGTAAAAGTGCGCGTGAGCAATGCCCGCGAACGTCCTTAAGTTGGTGCAATCTCGAGCCCAGAGTTTTGCTGGCTTCTGGTCAGCGGACGCGACCCCGGCTAAAGCTCTGGGGGAATCGATTTGTTTTCCCCAGATTTCTGGGGTTCCGGTTTGCGAGTCAAATGCGCATGCTCGAATAATGGCGCCAAAATAATTGAAAAAGTTTACTGCCTGAGAGCTAGTCTAAATTTATACAAAGGTGTTTCGTGGATATTTAGTGACTTTTGCGAAGAAATATCACTTCTTAAGTAAATTTGCCATTGCATTGTCGATGAAGAAAGTGCCAATGGTTTATCAATATCAAATTCAAAGCTGGAAAAGACGAAAAACGGGCGAGCGAAGTCGACGAAAAGACAGCAAAGCCGACTCAGCTCATTGACCCAGCTGGATCACTACACTGTTTGTAAGTACACGTTTATCGATTTACTTTGCCATTTTCAATGTCTAAAATATCTTTACTTTTTCTCAAGAGTTGAAAGGGATCTTTTTCTATTTTTGATGGCATTTTTCATTTCAGGTGTCGGCAAGTACATGTCGGCTTCAGTAGTGGAGACGAAGGACGCCTCACTTTGCTTTCTTCTCTTATTTGGTTAGCCTGAGTCTGAGTCTGCAAAGAAGGCTACTGTTTGGTCCGTTATATTTTTCATCCTTTTTCAACCTAAAGCATAGCAGCGGTAAGTTCTTGCCGTGTATTTTTCCGTAATCTAATCAAAGCCGGCTGGATCACTGCTTGGTAAATTCCATCGACGAGTTATTGAGATGACACCGAGTTTTTTCTCTAGTTTTTTTTCCAGCATTGATGACAGTCTAAGTTGGCCATGAAAACTCATAACAAATACAGACGAAAAGGTATTCATCGATTCCAGTTCAAATATGTTTCTCTTGTAGGCTTTTATGACAAAAAATTGACTGCACTCAGAAATAAATTATTTCTGCTTACAGAATAGCCAAAAGGTTCAGTGAACAGATAATTCAAGCTGGAACAGCTATTTCAATTTTTTATTGTTCAGAACTAGTCATCGCTATAAAAAAGAAAGAAAATTATGTGGAATTTGTACAAAGCGAAAGAAAAAACAACTAGGCAGAGATATCCAGTTAATTGTTGTATGTAACTTGTTCACAATATCTTCATAAGTTTTTACTGTTGTGCTATGTTTACTTTTATTGTTTATAATTTAAGAGGGGATTTTTTTCAAGTTCGAGCAGTGAACGACAAAAACTCCTTAGTTGAAGAATAGCTGTTGTACAGAATTAAAATCATTTCTGTCAGAAAGTTTAAGTTGTTTGTAAGTAGTTTTGGCCGATGAAAGTTGAATCAAAGTGTTAATCCAAAACGAAAATTTGGATCGAAAATGAGGTTTAGGCCTTCATTTGCTCATTTTCTGTATGTTTTCTTTATATTCAGCTTGAAAAAGCTTAATCCCAACACAAATTCAAGAAAAAGTCTTTGTACAATTCAAAAATTTGTTTTAAACAGGTATTTTATCTTGGTACATCAGTTTTTAACCGGTAGAAATAGGATTTGAGTGTTAATCCAGAACGAAAATTTGGATTAAAACTCGCACAAAGGTCTAGTTTTTGGCGCTTTTCGCCATTATTGCTCGTCATTGAAAAAAATCTCCTCTTAAAAATGAAGTAAAACGAAGTGAAATAAAATCAAATAAAATTAAATTAAATGTTGTGGGTGTCCTGTGTTACCGACCGCAGTGGTTTTCTATTGTCTTGATTGACCAATCACAATTCAAGAAAAAATCGATTCCCCCAGAGTCTTTCGTTTCTCGGTACTGACCAAGAGGAACGCAGGCGCTGGGTTCGAGATTGAAGTTGGTGGGAAACTGGTTTTATGTTATATCATTGACGTTGATATTGCAAATATGATCACGCACTCGATCACCGAGGGTCTTCCGGTCACATCTTTAATTCGGTGTTACAGATTTACATTCATTTATTGCCGAGTCCTCTAGAAACTATATTGTTCTATCAATGATTTCATGATCTGTGCACGGTTTTATGCTGTAAATGTTTTACAATTAGATAAAAGATGCATTTCTTTCGAAGTCAGCAGTCTTTGCGACACGTCGACCAGTTCTGGCGTTCATTGGTTTTGGACGAAGAGGTTCATACATTCCTATTGGATCACCGTGTTGTGATGTTTTCGTCCTTGGGTCAAGCTGTTGATAATAACTAGGGTTTCCAATGGTCTGGCTGTTGTCGTAGCTTCCTGGTATGTCATATTTGGTCTTTGGGTTGAGCTGCTGATAATGACTGGGGTCTTCACTGGTTTGTCTGTTATCTGGTATTTCATACTTACCTGACGATTGTGGTGTTTCATATTGTGGCTGGACACGAGAAGGTTCAACAGACTCGTATTCAACACCTGGTTGGTTTGCTGGTGGTACATGTAATGTTGCAGCAGATGAAAATGAGGTCTTTCCCATCGCAATGGTGTTCTGTAAATTAAAAGTAATCTATTTATCATTTAAATCAGCTAAATTAATTAACTGAATGTTGATTTCCAAGGATACGCCCTTTCTCTTTTTCTTTCTTTCTTTCTTTCTTTCTTTTTTTATTTCTTTCTTTCTTTCTTTCTTTCTCTCTTTCTTTCTTTCCTTCTTTCTTTCTTTTTCTTTCTTCTTGCTTTTCTAGCTCTATCTACCTAGCTTCCTTCATAGCTTAGTTCCTTTTTGCTCTCTTTCTTTCTTTCTTTCTTTCTCTCTTTCTTTTTTTCTTTCTTTCTTACTTACTTTCTTGCTTGCTTGCTTGCTTTCTTTCACTTTCTTTCTCGCTTCCTTTTTTTCTTTCTTTCTTTCTTTTTTTATCTCTCTCTGTCTTTCTTTGTCTTTTGTTTGTATCTTTCGATCCTTTTTTTGTTTCTTGCTCAGTTTCTTTCTTTTTCTTCCTTCTTTCCTTTCTTCTCGGTTTTCATGTATTTCCAGTTGCTCTCAATCGTAAACACTATTATGTCCATGGTTTGTCAATATTCATTATGTCTCCCCGATTAGTAGGACACCTGTGCCCGGCTAGAAGATAGAGATTTTAATAAAGTTATTATTATTATTATCATTACTTACTTCATATACTGCGTTATCGTTTTTCCTTGAAAAACAAAGAACTAAATGTCAGTCAGGCAAGCGTTTGTTTCAATAAATTGTGGTAAGTAAATTGACTTCCCTATTGATCATGAAGAGATAAACAAATCAATGCAAGGTTTGACTTTCAAAATGAAGGAAAAAAGAAAGAAAACAAGGAAAAGAGGGTGAAAAGAAAGAAAGATAGAAACACCTTTGTTCTGTTTGCTTGAATTTTCTCCAAATGTATAATACAAGTAGTATGATGACTAGTAAAGACACTGCAAGGAAGGCTGACAGTGCACCAACTACTGTAGAAGCTGAAAGAAACGAAAAACCTATTAATTGATTGCATTGGTACATGTAAACTCATTATTACCTTCAATCCATTTCTAATCTGCATTCTAGAAGAACCGAATCAACTACAGACCCCCTACATTTCCAGTTGCTGCGCCACTCGACTGGGTTAACATATTGTACTTACAAATAACACTCCTTAAATTGCTGTATATTTTGTAAGTCTGGCTCCGTTTTCATTGAAAGTGGATAACACTATTCAGTGAATAGATCGTTTGATATTAAGTGGATACAATGATGTCCTGATACAATGAATTCATCTCCTGCATAAGAATGTATCCAGCCGATATAGTGCTATGCACCCTTCGTACAACAGGAGTCTGGACACTGGAAATAGTAATATAGTAAACACACAAAGTAACAACTCCTATACAGTGCAAATCCTGTAAAATATGGTGAAATGTTTTGTACAAAAATATACTTACAATATCCCATTTGCTGGTCAGCAGACGATAAACATGTACAGTTTGTGTAACCTAGAAAACAAACGAGAAACATCACTACAGTCAGTGCACTTACATGTAAAGACTAATTAGCTTGTTAATTTCTTATTTGAAATGATACACATGAAAAAAATATCGATGCTGATTGGCTAAGAGCAGTGCTGTTTTAATGAAATTAGTGCAGAAAAAAAGACATTTAGTGCGACTTTGGGTTCTCAAAAACAGCGTCAAAATCAAAGTTTTTTCTATAGTTCTCTTGCTGTCCAGATTATCTAGCATCAAATCTATGTATATTCTGATCACAAAAGGACGATGAAAAAAGGCGAATAAGTAGAGGATTTTGTATTGTTTTGAGTATAATGATATAACCTAACAAATTTCTGCAATGTGATGGTCTGTGATTGGCTTAGAGGAGTGGTATTTCAGCTTAATTTTGAAATACCTACATGCGAAAATTGCAGTTTCTATAGCAACTACTTTCTTTCTTCGCAAAAAAGGCTGATTAGGAAGCAATCTCCCACTAAAAAGAAGTTATTTATGTAGCTTTATATGAAGCTATTTTTTTATTTTACATGAACGTACTAAAGGATTGACATGGCAGAAAAGTTTTAGAAAGGTAATAAAATAAAGTTATTCCACACTTGTCCATCCATTGTTTATCTTATCTTGAAACTCTAAACTCATATTTGTTTCCATACTTTTTTCATGTATATTATTGATAGGAAATCACATGGCTTTCTCGTGTAATTTGGAATAAATGTGAGCTCGTGAGTTTTCGAAAAGCTTACATTGCACTCAACTAAATTTTCCTTCAATTTTGAATTTTTTAAAATCCCACTCGCACTGGGCAGATGCAAAGAAAGTGCGTACCATTACTCCTTAAATTCGCATATTAACGTCGCTTACTCTTGGACCAAGGGGGCTTACATTTGTAGCTGCTCATGTTAGGTTGATTATATTCTTAGAATTCCTACCTGCAGTGGTTTTTGGGATAGTCATGGTTGTATCAACAGGTATCACTACGGTCTTTGCTTTACTATCAACTTTTAGACTTTCTCCATATTGATTGGTTGCAGTAACAATAAAACTGTATTTCTTTCCTGGATCAACGTCTTTTACCGTGTATGTGTATTGAGACTGACGCCCAATGACGTCAGCAACTCTTGACCAACTGACATCCATTCCAATAACTTTCTTGTAGATTGTGTATTTTGTTATTTCACCTCCATTTTCATCAGGTTTTAACCACTGCAACGTTACTGATGTCTGATGGACGTCAATTTTCAGATCAGGTAGAGATGGTGGGCCTAGTAAACAGTCAAGGTTGCAATGACACATAAAAATTGCACGTTGCTAGGGAAATTTGAAAATGATTAGATTTAAATGCCTTTAAATTGTCAAATCACTTTTACATTTTATAGTTTGCCTTCCTTGAGGGGACCTTAACATTTTGTGACGTCATTTCGTGGCGCCATCACATGATGTCAAAGCTACAGAAGAAAGCTATAATTCTTTTAAGCAATGTATATCGAAGATTTTGAAATAACTTAAAAACGATTTGAGATTAAGATGAATATTGCCAAGCATTTTTTAAATGTTGACATTGAGCGAATCATGCAAATATTTCCCGTGTTTCCGTATTGACAATCCCATGCTTGGCTTTGAAGAAAACGCTGTAAATGAAAACATATTGACGAAACACTTAGTTCTGACGAAAATCGCCGAAGTTTAACCGGGTGAAAAGTGGCCTGCGCTTGCGCAATCAGAATGATTCCTGTTCGTCAGGTGTGCGTCGCTCTACCTTAATTCAAATTATCCCCGCCATAAACGCGCGTGTGTGCGTCTATTCAAATTTGCCGACCAAAACAAGACGCTATTTTGCATAGCAACCGTTGCACAACAACGATATATGTCAATACACCCTTCAATGACTAGCACTGTCGTTCGAGCTTATCTATTAAAGGTTACATTTTTCAGGAAAAAATATGTACTGACATATGTCACGCACGCGCAATTCTTGCAATTACTCTCTTCAGCTATTAGTGAAATTAATAATCATGACCAATACAAAGTTACCTTGTTTTTTAGTTGTAAAATTCACACTGGAAGCACTTCCATATTCAACAACATTCTTGGCATATAACCTGACTTCATACTTTGTATCCTTTGTCAGACCACTGATAGACTTAAGATTGTTTAGCGCAGGGATATTAAAGGTCTTTGAATCAATCATCAACTTGTATTGAATGACTGGACTACCACCATTGTATACTGGTTTTGTCCACCTCATAATTACTGATGATGCTTCAATATCTGTAACAGTGATGTTTGGAGGTCCTGGAGGAACTAAGACAACGAAAAGGGCAGGATTATAAAGCTACAATTCATTTGTTACATAGCACACAACACGAGGCGAGATTTTAACAACAATGCGTATTAATATCATAAAAAAGGCCATTGAGAGGTAAACCAGCAGGCTGTTTCTAGACCAAGTTATAAACTACTACATCAAACGGATGCTAAATAAATAATTAATTAATTAAATAACTAACTAACTAACTAACTAACTAATTAATTAAATAATTAAATGAATAAATAAATAAATAAATAAATAATTAATTAATTAATTAATTAAATACTTACACAACCGAGTAACATTGATGTAATGCTTGTCACTACCAACAACATTGGTTGCTATGCATCTATAAAGTCCATAGTCACCACTGTCTTGTCCTGTCTGTACCGTCACCTGACTACTGACAGTCCTACTGCATTGATTACAAGGGATAACGTCACCATTGGGTTTGTACCAGGTGAAGTCTGGAGAAGGAACTCCACTAGCAACCACACACTTTAGAGTTATTGTGTTTCCTTTCCATGAACTTTTATCATTAGTGGAGGAGACTGTGTCAATGCTTGGTTTGTCTACAGGGAATGATAAAAGAAATTGTTTAAACCTGAGACTGTCATACAAAGAAATCAGTGAGAGCCTTGTTTAGCCACATTCTAATGAAGGACAAGAATGTGAAATATCCCTTGTTTATGAATGCTCAAAATTATAGCAGCTTCAGTGTTACTTATCTGAAATGGGAAATAGAGTGCATTGCCTCAACTGTAAAATACTTATTTACTTATTAACACTTATTTACTTAGACGGTCAATGAAAACGATATGTTTTGTGGTCCCGCAAACTGACCCATTTTTGTACAAAGATTGTCGGAAGAATTTGTTCAGATTGTTTGGTGACATGATTGGTTGATTATCATTCTTTTTCTTGCAATAAATTTTTAAATTCCGTCTTACTAGTTTGACAATATACGCAAGCCTCATGCCCAAATAATTTGATATACACAAGCGCGCTGACAAATCGTGCCTTCAAAACTCAACAGCAACAACAACAACAACAACAACAACAACAAAAAGAAAAACGAACAACTGATGTTGCCTAGGGAAACATCAAAACTTGTTCACGTCGTAGCCTCTCAACCAATCAGGGCACGAGAACGAGAGAAATGGACTTTGAAAGTTGGTATACTATATAACAATAGTTGGTATTCGTTATTACGATAAGTCATTTAACCTACATGTAATTGAATATATAATTTAATTAAGCACAGTTTAGTCAACACCGACATTTTATGAGACAGTTTAATTGCAGAGCATGAGCATGGTACTGGGGGGCCACTGGGTTATCGATTGCAAGATTGTAACTGTCGTGTGTTTATCCCTCTTTCAATAAAGTTATATTATTATATCATGTGAATTAATTAATAGCATTGTTACCAGCTGTACATGTTTATGTTCCTGTATCTGATCGCTTGACAAAGATGGTGTATACATTTCTATACTATTAACTTACATTGTACAGTAACTTGTATACTGGTCGTAGCATCACTTGCTATTCCATTACTAGCTGTACATGTGTATGTCCCTGTATCTGATCTCTTGACTGACAGGATGGTGTACACATTTCTATACTATTAACTTACATTGTACAGTAACTTGTATACTGGTCATAGCATCACTTGCTATTCCATTACTAGCTGTACATGTGTATGTCCCTGTATCTGTTCTTGTGACTTTTGGGATGTTGTACACATTTCCTGTATGTAATATTGCTGTTCCTGGTGATTTGGTCCAAGTGATGGTTGATACTGGATAACCATCTGCTGTACATGTCAGGCTGAGAGAGTCAGTCTCGTTGACTATCTGATTATTGGAATGATTAACGATGGATGGCTGATCTGCAAAAAGAATGATAATTTTAATATCATTCTACAAAGAAAGCACAAGAACGCAAAAAAATATGTGATCATATTGAGTTAGTGATAATTGATTAGCTTTCCGTTGCCATGTTACGCACTTAGGTGACGGGTTAAAGGGAAAAAAACTTACGTTTGAATATTCTTTCGGGCCCGGTGTCGTTTCAATAACTGCCGCTCGCAAGACGAAGGACACAGAGAACATTTTCAAAGTTGGACGACTTTTTAGTTGGATTCATAGCTTCAAAAAACTTCTCATAATGAATGAGTCATTTAGGATTGTGTATTCTTCGTTTTGTGAAGATGCCTTCAGTAACCGGCTACTTAAAAATCGAGCTAAAGTTGAAATCAAGAATCGTCTGCATTAATTGAGCGCCTGAAACAAGGAATGCTTCTAAAGACAATAAGAAATTAGCACTTCAAGGTAAAGACCCTGGTCAGAAAATGATGTTCAAAAGTCTCTTGTACCTATATTTGATCATTTATCTATTATTTGGGACTGATGACTTAAAAAAATAAACATTTATGCACGTTGAACTGTTAAATTTAAACAAACACTCAAGTACATGGCATGTACATTACAATGACATTTTGTTTTAAAGTGAACTTTTTGCACTACTTTTATTAGTAATAAAATTAGTAAAAAAAAAGAATTTTAAACTTATTTCAGCCCCACTAATGTTTAAATACAGCTCCAGTTTGGGTCTGCAATTTAATGAAAAAAGTGAGAGGAAAAAATGAAGAAATTTTGCATGCAAACTAGAGACAGAGTTGTTTTCATTATTAAAGCATGAAGTTGCTCAGTAAGCCCTATGAGCCCTATTAAATGCAAATTGAAAATGCTTAATTCCTTGTTTTCTTCTTATGTTAAGTAGCTGTTTTGATAATCACTTTAAATTGTATTATCTGTGTAATCTGGAAGAGACAAGTATTCACCTAGTGTGCCATCATTCTATTCTACATTAAAAACCAAACCAAAACAATAACAACAACCACAAATAAAAGCCCTCTAAGAGGACATGTGGTTACAGATAAAATAATAAAAAACAACGAGTCGAGAGAAAAGATAACAAAACTGTAGAAATATATGTAATGACTAAAACCATGAAAGATTAAGTAGAGTGATTGCACTTAATCTGTGAAATTGTACCGGCTAGCCAAATATGGAAAACAAAGAATTTTTACAATTAGTTAGACTAGTATTAATTACTTTGATTATATTTCACAGTTTAACTATGTTTGCTCTGAGATTACAAAATTATTCAAATAAATTTAATTTGAAGTAATTAAATACAGTTCATGAAAATTAAACATGAAAGCAAAAGCACACACATGCAAGTTCTTTGTCACAAAATCAAAATTTCAAGCTTTCATGGGATTCTGCACACCTTGCGTGACATCACCGTGACATTTCAAATTTTAAAAACAAAACAACAAAAACAAGCTAAGGTCAGTACGCCTCAATCGAGAGGTAGTAAAAGTTTCCAAAACATTATATAGACATCCCCAAGGACTCACAGAGGCTCCAATCACACTAGAAAAGTAAATTTAATTTGAACATTAAAAATGTTTAATTGAATAAAACCCAGTTCACTCACCCAGACTTAAGGTGAGTCAATAGTTCCAAATGGCCGAATCGGTCATATCGGTTTTTGGCTCATAACTTTGACTCCCTTTGAGCAATGACCGTCAAACGGCACCAAAATCTAAAACAGTCATTCAGCTATAATATAATATACACTGATCGCGTTTTATGTCAGTAATTTGTGATATATACGGCATTAAACGAATGAGCTGTTGTCACAAAAACTCGATTTTGTGGAAAATCTAGCCGTTTTATTTCGCTGAAAAATTTAGAATCCTTTTAGCTAAACATAAGAGACAACCAGGCCACGTTTTAAGAAATTCGTCGGAACTGAAGTCTCGCAACAGAAGCGAACAGAAAAGGCACCTAAATTCTATATTGTCATCATCTTGAATGTTGTGAACGAAATAGTCGCTCCCTAAACATGCTTTAAAGCCGCGGTTTTAGGCTAAAGCTGGCGGCAATTCATTATACTTTCGACTGTCATACCGCGATTGTCGACCAGATTGACCGTTTTAAAGTATTTTAAAGTTGTATGAATGTAATAAAATGCTCAAATACCTGCCTAGGTCCAAGAAGTTGCGTTTTCTCCAATTTCTTCGTACTTTTTTCAAATTGTTCTGTTAGAAGTTTCCCACATAAGCTTCAAAGCACTGTGATAAATTATTAACCAATTTTGCTGCTGTTCGTGGTTTGGAATAAGAGAAATTACGTTTTTGGTTGAGCTCAGTTCCATCTCCTAGCTCAAACCAAAAGTTTTGCTGCTTTGTTTTTGAATACGCAATGAGGCAAGGTGCAAGATATGTCAAGAATTCGCACCCTTGTTAGGGGGGAGCTTCTATTATACAGTATAACACAAACTATAATGCAATATGCATTTTGTCGGCATACTGTATAATAGAGGCTCCCCCCTAACAAGGGTGCGAATTCTTGACATATCTTGCACCTTGCCTCATTGCGTATTCAAAAACAAAGCAGCAAAACTTTTGGTTTTAGCTAGGAGATGGAACTGAGCTCAACCAAAAACGTAATTTCTCTTATTCCAAACCACGAACAGCAGCAAAATTGGTTAATAATTTATCACAGTGCTTTGAAGCTTATGTGGGAAACTTCTAATAGAACAATTTGAAAAAAGTACGAAGAAATTGGAGAAAACGCAACTTCTTGGACCTAGGCAGGTATTTGAGCATTTTATTACATCCATACAACTTTAAAATACTTTAAAACGGTCAGTCTGGTCGACAATCGCGGTATGACAGTCGAAAGTATAATGAATTGCCGCCAGCTTTAGCCTAAAACCGCGGCTTTAAAGCATGTTTAGGGAGCGACTATTTCGTTCACAACATTCAAGATGATGACAATATAGAGTTTAGGTGCATTTTCTGTTCGCTTCTGTTGCGAGACTTCAGTTCCGACGAATTTCTTAAAACGTGGCCTGGTTGTCTGTTATGTTTAGCTAAAAGGATTCTAAATTTTTCAGCGAAATAAAACGGCTAGATTTTCCACAAAATCGAGTTTTTGTGACAACAGCTCATTCGTTTAATGCCGTATATATCACAAATTACTGACATAAAACGCGATCAGTGTATATTATATTATAGCTGAATGACTGTTTTAGATTTTGGTGCCGTTTGACGGTCATTGCTCAAAGGGAGTCAAAGTTATGAGCCAAAAACCGATATGACCGATTCGGCCATTTGGAACTATTGACTCACCTTAAACCTAAGAGTAAACACGTCGAGGTTTCAAACCTAATCAACAGTGAAATTAATGGCAGGAATGCAAAGAAATATAGGAAACTTTTGTATTTTAAAATGCTGCACTAACTAGCATAAAACCAACAATCGTCAGTGCGATCGACGATCGAACGCCGTGATCCAAACTACAAACGGTCACGGCGAAATTCTCAACAAGCATTACAGAAATCTGCAAAATCATAAATCGAAAAGAGCTTGTGTACATCGCTAAACACTACATCTGGCTGTGTAGGCAAAATTGCACAAGATTATTTCATTCAAAGCGGTATAAACTCACCCGTGTAAATCAAGCTCTCAATCGGTTAGTATAAATGCCCATGCTTCCACAGGTTCTCTCAGTTCGTTCAGAATGTCTTCGTAAACCCAATGTTTATCAAAAAAAAACTTGAAAAAACTTTCACTCTAGCAGAAATATTCATATAATAGTCGCAACTATTGACTATAAATGGCAAATACTTCTCAGTAAAATACATCACAAAATCAAACAACTAGCATTGGGTTTCCTGTCTCTTTCGGGAGATCGTCGTAAACGCCATATTTATCGAAAAATGTGCAACACAGTTCACGTAGATGAAGAGATTTATATAAGAAGAGCAATAATGGATAATGAAAAGACGATATTTCTTGGAGTGAATTATATTTCAATCATTAAAATCGACTAAAACTGACTAAGTAAACCTCGAGTCATTCCGAATGCCTGCCGAATATATCACTTCGTGTCAACTTCGGCAAACCCGAATTACACACACGCTTACACACACGATGACATAGAGGTTACGGCTTTGCAAGCAAAGCCTGTAACCACAAAAACAATTAAGATGTCACAAAATATTGAAGACAGACAAATCAAGATAATATGTTGTTCTGCAATATCCCCATCCAGGATGTTGAAAAGCTTTAATTACTTGTATCAATTAAAAGAAGTGTTGGAGATTTTTGCTTTCTTTTTCTGACAATTATGAATCACTACAAAGTAGATTGTGAAATAATGTGACAGCTAGTGAATCTGAATATTAAAATATATACTGTAATAAAGATCACAGGAAACCCATTTCACGTACCATTCAACACCATTCGTACCAATGGTGACCATGATCTGACCCCCTCGGGCTGTTAGCTTAGGTAATATCCATTACACAGGAAACCCATTTCACCATTCAACACCATTCGTACCAATGGTGAACGTGGTTTGACTCCCTTGGGCTGTTAGCTTATGTAATATCCATTACACAGGAAACCCATTTCACCATTCAACACCATTCGTTCCAATTGTAATTGCCCTTTACCATTCGTACCATTCGTACCAATGGTGAACATAGTCTGACTCCCTTGGGCTGTTAGCTTATGTAATATCCATTACACAGGAAACCCATTTCACCATTCAACACCATTCGTACCAATGGTGAACATGGTTTGACCCCCTTGGGCTGTTAGCTTATGTAATATCCATTACACAGGAAACCCATTTCACCATTCAACACCATTCGTTCCAATTGTAATTGCCCTTTACCATTCGTACCATTCGTACCAATGGTGAACGTGGTCTGACTCCCTTGGGCTGTTAGCTTATGTAATATCCATCACACAGGAAACCCATTTCACCATTCAACACCATTCGTTCCAATTGTAATTGCCCTTTACCATTCGTACCATTCGTACCAATGGTGAACATAGTCTGACTCCCTTGGGTTGTTAGCTTTCTTATGTAATATCCATTACACAGGAAACCCATTTCACCATTCAACACCATTCGTTCCAATTGTAATTGCCCTTTACCATTCGTACCATTCGCACCAATGGTGAACGTGGTCTGACTCCCTTGGGCTGTTAGCATATGTAATATCCATTACACAGGAAACGCATTTCACCATTCAACACCATTCGTTCCAATTGTAATTGCCCTTTACCATTCGTACCATTCGTACCAATGGTGAACGTGGTCTGACTCCCTTGGGCTGTTAGCTTATGTTATATCCATTACACAGGAAACCCATTTCACCATTCAACACCATTCGTTCCAATTGTAATTGCCCTTTACCATTCGTACCATTCGTACCAATGGTGAACATAGTCTGACTCCCTTGGGCTGTTAGCTTATGTAATATCCATTACACAGGAAACCCATTTCACCATTCAACACCATTCGTTCCAATTGTAATTGCCCTTTACCATTCGTACCATTTGTACCAATGGTGAATGTGGTCTGACTCCCTTGGGCTGTTAGCTTATGTAATATCCATTACACAGGAAACCCATTTCACCATTCAACACCATTCGTTCCAATTGTAATTGCCCTTTACCAATCGTACCATTCGTACCAATGGTGAATGTGGTCTGACTCCCTTGGGCTGTTAGCTTATGTAATATCCATTACACAGGAAACCCATTTCACCATTCAACACCATTCGTTCCAATTGTAATTGCCCTTTACCATTCGTACCATTCGTACCAATGGTGAACGTGGTCTGACTCCCTTGGGCTGTTAGCTTATGTAATATCCATCACACAGGAAACCCATTTCACCATTCAACACCATTCGTTCCAATGGTGAATGTGGTCTGACTCCCTTGGGCTGTTAGCTTATGTAATATCCATTACACAGGAAACCCATTTCACCATTCAACTCCATTCGTTCCAATTGTAATTGCCCTTTACCATTCGTACCATTCGTACCAATGGTGAATGTGGTCTGACTCCCTTGGGCTGTTAGCTTATGTAATATCCATTACACAGGAAACCCATTTCACCATTCAACACCATTCGTTCCAATTGTAATTGCTCTTTACCATTCGTACCATTCGTACCAATAGTGAACGTGGTCTGACTCCCTTGGGCTGTTAGCATATGTAATATCCATTACACAGGAAACCCATTTCACCATTCAACACCATTCGTACCAATGGTGAACATGGTTTGACCCCCTTGGGCTGTTAGCTTATGTAATATCCATTACACAGGAAACCCGTTTCACCATTCAACACCATTCGTTCCAATTGTAAATGCTCTTTACCATTCGTACCATTCGTACCAATGGTCAACATAGTTGACTCCCTTGGGTTGTTAGCTTATGTAGTATTCATTACACAGGAAACCCACTTTAAAAAGTTATTCACCTCAGTAAAAAATATCTCTTATACAGTTACCATTGGTACCAATGGTACTATTGGTACCATCGGATATACCCCTTTTTTAAAAATTTAAAACACAATTTTTTCCCAAGTGATCAACTTATATTAATCTAAGGTAATATCCTAATATAGTAGTTGTTCACTTATCAATTGCACCATATATTGGGATCCCTGTGGTAATTTACCATTAGACACCATTAGACACCACCATTCACCATTCGTATTGGCCCGCGGGTATTTATTGTGGGAGAGGCTCGATTTTTTAGGTCAAATTTTGAGCGGCTAACTAACAACCGATTTCTGAAAGTTTTGTTACGCAAAATAAGACATCACTCTTTTTTAAAAACCGTATAACTTTTAAGGCAAATAAAGTAAAAGTTTAGGAGATATAGACGATATTCTAAAACCAGGCTTTTTATTAAAATTGGCATAACTCCGTAAATAGTGGAGAAATTGTGTTCTTATTTCTGATAATGTCTTCTAGCAGGGTTTACTGTGAGCAAGCTATAACAAAATATTCTGGATAGAAATTGTTATAGAGTTGATTGCTAGATTTTACCTTCACTAAACACTAGTCCCTTGTATTCACCTTAGCTCTTTTAACAATACAGAAATATTTCTAGAAATACTATTAATAATAATAAAATAATAATAATAAACTTTATTTAAAGATGGAGCCAATTTAGCCTGGCTAATAATCTTCCATTGGGCCATCTATACAATAAATTACAATAAAATTACATTTAAATTAAATTAAATTACTAGGTGTAATTTTTAAGGCAAATAAAAAACAAATCTTTTAACAAATAATCTTTTAACAAGACAGAAATAATTCTAGGAATGGAATACTATTGCTGTTAGAAAACTTAATTTGGATATCTACACCTTCGATAAGTAAATCGAAAAGAACGATACTTCTATGAAAAGTTATAAACGACTGAAGAACTGCATGGTATAGTCCGTAATTTAGAAATGCCAAGAAATCGAGCTATATTCGAATTATGAAATAACTACTGATTTGTTTTAATACATTTCGAAGGAGGTTCAAATCAGTAGTATTCCTAGAATTATTTCTGTCTTGTTAAAAGATTATTTGTTAAAATATTTGTTTTTTATTTGCCTTAAAAATTACACCACTTTAAAAAAGACTGATGAAGATGTCTTATTTTGCGTAACAAAAATTTCAGAAATCGGCTGCAATATTAAAAAATCGAGCCTCCCCCACAATAAATACCCGCGGGCCACCTTAACAAAGTCGAAAAATTGCCATATAAATACTGCAAAAATCGTGTAGGTCTTCAATTGCAGAATTGTAATTTAAAGGCCAAACAAAGCATAAGTGACAAGTGAAAATTCAGAACAGTATTAGCTTGCTAGGCGTGACTAACAGCTTTTATTATTTAACGTTCAACATCATATATTCTGGTTATCAAACAGAGCGATAAAAAATCATGTTAACGATGTTGGTAAATGTACCTACATCTAACTTTTACATAAGCAGCTGCTCTTGCTCTGTGTTGTTGTTGTCCACCAATGACACTCCATGCTGTACAGATGTACTTGCCAGCATCAGACTTTACTGCATTAGGGATTGTTAGTGTACCACCAGATACTGTATGTCCAGGTTTTATCAGTACATTATTATCTCTTGACCAGGAAATGGTAGCAGGTGGATTACCTGATGCCTGACATTTTAGTATGATGTCATCACCTTGTGTGACTGTTGTGTTGTCAGGTGACTTGGTGATTTCTGCTGGATCTAAACGCGTAAAATGTTTATCTTATAAAGAGCATGTAGTGGAAGGTTAAACTAGACGCGGTTTGGAATGTTGATACAAATAAAACTATGAGAAGTTACGAGGAAATTAAAATACTATCATTTATATCAGCTAAAACTAGTTTCCTCTGCTTGATTGTTTGTAAGGGTTATTTCAATTTCACATCAGCAAATCAAATCAAATCAAATCTTTTAGTTGTTTAAGCAGGTTGGATTTCTGGCAACCATTATTGGCTGATGTGGACCTGCTGACACTCACACTCACTACCACTACATTTCTTATTTTAGCACACAACACTCAACTCACATGTTGATTTTTATGGAGGGAGGAAAACCGGAGAACCCGGAGAAAAACCCTCGCGGCAAGGGAGAGAACAACACATCAAACAAACTCAATTCACATCTGGTCACAGCGGGGCTCGAACCAGCGAACCCTAGACCGCTAGACCACAGTGGTGAAAGACGACGCGTTAACAGCGTACGCCACCCATGCACAAAGCTAGCACAAAAGTTCAAACCCCTATTAATCCTATTTTATATCTAAAGTTGGATTACAAACATTTTCCCTTCATAATCTAGTACCACTTGTACTTACATTGTACATTGACTTGAGTGGTTGTTTTTACTGTTTGTTCATTAGGGTTGTTAGATGCTTGACATTCATAAATACCACTTTGGTTTCTTTTAATGTCTACAATGTTTAGTGTAGCACTTCCCTGTCCTTGACTTAAGATGTTACCATTGAGTAACCATTTGACTTGAGGAGTTGGTGGACCCTTAGCAGAACACTGAATACTCAGGTTATCACCTTCTTTCATGGTTAAACTGGATGGTGAAGTAGTAATGAACACAGGAGGAACTAATAAACAAATAAAAAGTTAGAAAAACTAGTGTTTTGTGGGAGCGGTTCAAAATTGCCTGCTGTACCATGGAAAGTTTTAAATCAATATTAATGTCCCTGGTTGATTCTGGCTGGATATCTAAAAACATTTTACGTACGAGTGTGAAACGAAACGTGTCATGCTGTGACCATGTCAGTGTCGTGATCTCTATAAAAACAATTGAAATTCCTGCTCTGAAGGTGCAATGTCGTTAGAATATTTCGATTTCATAGTAATGTGAATATTTAGTATCAAGTCTATAACAGCATGCGCAAACCGCTCGATTGGAAACTGCGCTTGTACAACCAAAGCAGTTTTCATATAAGTTAAAAATAATTTAAAAAATAAAATAATTTAGGTAGTACGTAGTACGCACACGATTGGCTGATTAGCAGTCTTTCATTTGCTTGTCAAGATTAATTATGCAAATGACGTCACGAACCGTCACGGTCTCAGAAAAACAATAAAGTTTGTGTTTTTACAAAGAAATTATCACAAACAAATAAATAAAGCTAAATTTATCGGAATTGCACGAAAATCAAATTATATGCAAAGTTCAATTGTAAATGAGTGATTTTGTAAAGATAGGAGCATTAGATACAAGCAGCTTGCAAAGAAAAAACCTTTTGCTTATTCTAATTACCGGAAATAAAGACGGATAATTAACATAACAATGAGATCCCACAATGCTTTGCAACGCATATATTAATCAGCCCTCAGGCTTTTGTCACAGTTCCTCTTGACAACCGAGGAGCAAACATCTCGACTTTTGGAATCTTTCCTGATCGCGACACGCCGTCATCTCACTTATGGATGTTCAATTTCCTCGAGTTAACGATCAAGCACCCGGCGTTGCTCATGCAAGGTCAATTCCCCCCAAAAGGAAACCTTGAGGTAGGTTCTAATTCAACTTAATCGGTACGCTGTGTGTTCGTACAAGCTCATTTTCTTTTACAAATGTAGTGTTGCACGCTGTGTGTTCGTGCTAGGAGATATATTTCTGAAAGCCCCTAAGAGAACCACACCAAGTAACGTCCAGTTGATTGTATTGCCCCGAAATCGTACCAGGATTAGAACGCTGTTAGAATTGCCCAGAAGCTCATTTGTTTCAGTTACCACCCAAAGAGTCAAACAACATTGTAAGTCAAAAACTGAACCGACTACGCTTAATCGGTACGCTGTGTGTTCGTACAAGCCTATTCCCTTTTACCGGTTTAAATGTAGTGTTGCACGCTGTGTGTTCGTGCTAGGAGATATATTTCTGAAAGCCCCTAAGAGAACCACACCAAATAACGTCCAGTTGATTGTATTGTCCCAAAATCGAATCAGCTAGAACGCTGTTAGAATAACCCCAAAATCTCATTTGTTTTTGACTTTTAATTTGCACACTGTGTGTCGTGCTTAAATTCCCTCAGTTACCATCAAAAGAGTCAAGCAACATTTTGTCATACCAAAAGTTATCCCTCGCTTCCCAAAACTCGTCAAACTGAATTCGCAAGTTCTTTTTTAAATGTACTTAATTTCCAAGTTTTGTATCCGTGCCTAAAGTAGTTTTTTCCTTTAAATGGTCTAGAAGAGAGTTTCAAAAAATGCTTTAACTTTGGTATTATTTTCTTAAAGTTCACATCGTTCTATAACTTTAATTATTCCCTTCTTTTGTCAAAATTTCCTTTAGTCTCTTTTTGCATAAATTATCCTTTTGTACTTAATTAAGTTTGTATTCCCTTGGAGATTCCTCCCCCTTTGTCCACTTGCTTTGCTCAAATCCTTTTGTTTCGTCGCTCTTTGAGCCTTTAGGCCAGCATCCAGCCCAGCCATTAGCGCCTCAGCTTCCAGCGGTATAGCCAGATAATCAACAGGTTCACTTACCTCCCCAACATGTTCTAGCCCAACAACCAGCTCAACAAGCTCCTCCCCAACAAGGTCTAGCCCAATAACCGGTCCAACAAGTACCTCCCCAACAAGGTCCAGCCTAACATCCAATCCAACAAGGACCGGCCCAACAGCTAGCAGCCCCGGCCCTTACTTTGGACGAAAAGTATAAGCTAATATAAGCTAATATAGCCAACTAGTTTGCCTCCTTGCCAGTTGGGATTCTTAATCCATTTATGTTTGATTTATATGATTTAGTTATAGCGCATTTGATCATTACGTCATGGAAAATGCGCTCTAGAAGACCCTAGAAGCTGACAAATTTATTTATTTATAGCTCGACTCTGTCGCCTCATCACTGGATAGACTCCATAGAACCCTAGACAAAACTCGCTTCGATCCAGATGCCAATTTACGCTTTACTGAATTGTAATAAATTTAACATCAGTTTGGCATTCATTCAGCGTCCTTTTTTACTGCATGAGTCTTTTGTTTTTGTTTTTGTTTTTGTTTTCCTTTTCGCAACTCATTCCCGAGGGGGGGACGTCAACCTGAAACAGGAGTAAAATTCTCCCCCCAGTTTATCTGGGTCAGGCTGTCCTCCTTTCCCTCTCCTGGGGTCTATGTCTCATGCCGTTTTTTGCTTTCAAATTTAGTTTGTTTATTTATTTATTTATTTTTTCTCAGACCCGTCCCGCCATAGAGTCAAATGATATAAGGATCTCTTTGACAAGCTTAGTAACACCTTTTGCGTCCAATGGGTGGACTTTGAAGGCATCCCCAGGAGAACTCGGAAGGGACGACAGCCCGACCTTTTGACCTGGATTGGGTTGTTAATATCTCCAAGGGCTCTGTGACCCCAAATTTAAGGGATCTACTTTTTCCCAACCCCGACACGTTTGTAGCTGGCCAACTTCATACTCATATTGACTGTTGGGAAAAGATAGTCGAATTTGCCCCTTACGATGATGAAGCTTACCAGGTGCTAGATTGGATCAAAAACAAGGCCTCCCTACATAAGTATTTTTGCCATTTTAAGAGGTCCTTTCAATCTGGAAGGTATGATTCCCGATTTCCTCCACCAAAGATGTTCAAAAATAACTCGTCGTGCAACGGATTCAAAGAATTTATTGACAAAACCATTATCTCTGCATACTATATCCAACTAGCCAGAATAATGTCGGCGTCGTCACCCTCCTCTCTTCTCTCGGGAGTCTCACCCAATGTTGGCCAAGTAGGAACTGCTTACGACAATTTAAATATGTTAAGAGGTTTTAGCCCAGCTTTCCCTTAATGTCCTCCTTTAACTTGAAGAATGGGAGGAACGTGCTAATAAAAGTTCTCGTTCTATGATACCATGTGTTCTTGCAGTTTTTCATATTCAACCCTACGCATATCCGGTCAGAGGATGTGACACCTTTTTTTCCCGATTCCATATCTCATTGGTTATCCGTGTGTATTGTAGGTACTTAGAATATAGTACTATTCTAATTACCGGAAATAAAGACGGATAATTAACATAACAATGAGATCCCACAATGCTTTGCAACGCATATATTAATCAGCCCTCAGGCTTTTGTCACAGTTCCTCTTGACAACCGAGGAGCAAACATCTCGACGACCCACCCACCCACCCCTGACGGCGTGTCGCGAATCCCTACACACGGATAACTCTTTACTCCCACGCTGTCCACTCTGTGGACGCACACCTTTTTTTCCCGATTCCATATCTCATTGGTTATCCGTGTGTATTGTAGGTACTTAGAATATAGTACGATCTCGCATCAAAGATATCAAAGCAGAATTTCAGTCTAGAAAACCAATAAGATACTCAAAATTATACATATCAGTTTGAAAGATGATTTATTTAAGAAGCAAAATATTATATATATATTCTTTGGAAACGTTTGATGAGGCATGGATATAATTTTCTATACTTACTCGTTGGTAAATACGTAAATACAATGGTTGAAAAAGTTGTCTTTCAGAGCAGAGCAAGTTCAACGGTGATTTCGCTGTAGTCAAGCCATTCAACACATCGATAGTCACTGAGATTTAGGTTTTCATGATCAGCTGATTTACTGACTTAGGTTTTGTTTTGCAGTTTGTTCAATCAATTATTATCGGTTGTCTTTAGCTTGATTTTTATTCACAGTTACAGACGTTTCGGTCCAAACCAGGACCTTCTTCAGTGTACAAAACAACGCTTGCACGCGCAATCTATCAGCTTAGCATTAACGATAGCGCGCACTTTACAAGAATTAACTAGTGTTCTTTTATAAATAAGAGGAATTTGAATACGATCGTTCCCTAAGTTGTCATCTAACTTAGAATACAATGCCTCCAGAAACAACCCACGGTGGAAATCGCTTTCTTTGTCGACCACTCTCGTGTTTCCAAAATCAAAATTATAGCCCTTTTCACTGGCTTGCTGAGCGGTCTTAGATGAAACCTGTCATGTCAAAGTCAAACAGTGAAACGAACATTACCATTAATCCTTTCCTCCATATTTCATGACTTATGTAATAACTTCCGTGTTTAATCACAATACCTGTCACTTGTAAAGTCACTGATGAAAATACAGAAGCTTGTCCGTCTTCTCTTATATCTGCAGCATAGGTATTGGTATCACTGACTATTAGATTTGTTATCTTGAACCAAGCATGTCCTGCAGTAAGATCACCAACAAAACTAACTCGTCCATTGTAAGAAGTACTGGCTACACCAGGTTGAATAGTTACAGTACCGCTAACGTCTGTGTAGATAAACCTGGATGCGGTAAGATTTTCTAATCCCCAATTTGCAACTAGAATTTTGTTTGTTGTGTTCCACTTGAAAACTACATCTTTACCAACTTTGACTGTCAGAGGACCAGGAGCAACGATAGCACAAATTGCTATAAAACAAAAAAAAAGCACAAAAGCTGAAAAAAATTAGTAGTGTCATACATGGCGCACCATAGTCAGATTATACTCATTCTTATTATATGTAATTATATTTATGCGCATATTAATTTTGTATGGATGAAGCGGAAATACCTTCGTTTTCTTGTTCATGAAAATTAAAAGAGCCTATTGCGGTTTCAATAAGCACATGCACCGACAAAATGTCAATAAGTACAATACATGAACGAGGCACATACAAGAGTCGTCAATGCTGATGCGACAGGGATTATATCTATTCCAAAATAAGATGGTTGAGCTGCATATTTGACGTCGCATATTGCATACAAAAACTGAAATAGATTGTGGATTTATATTATAAATCATGTTATTCTTCTTTCGAAGTAAAATTTACCAGAAAGTTTTGAAAAATGACTGCTGAGATTCGACCTGAGAAAGCAGCAAAATAGTCTAAACTGCAAGCAAGCCATCTTGGAAAATGAAGACCGCTTGGCATTATGGGGCAGACCATAATGCATGCGGTCTTTAATTTCCAAGATGGCACCGCTTCAACGTAGTCAGTCATGATCACAGGAAGGGTCAGTTTTCCAACCCGCTCACGGTCAGCCGTCCTGTCCTCTTCACATGATATTTCAGAAGATTTTATTAATTAAAAGCGCGAGAGCAGGACAGTACGGGTCATATGATGACTCACCGTGTTCATCAAGATCGCATTAACTCAAAACAATCTTCGCAGTCGAAAAATTTATAAGTTGTGGACAGCGAGAACGAGTGGCTTTCGAAACACTGACGTCATTCACATAAGGATAAGGTGATCCTTTCTGTTGGGAAAAAATAATTTATCAGTGTTACGGACAAGAGCGATGTCGGCGTTTTCGAATCACTATGTTTTTGATTGAAATAGCTCAATATCAGTACGGCTTACCTGGTGGCGGAAGTAACATGGATGTACCAAGGAATACAGCAACATAAACAGCGAGACACTGATGATATCCACAAGACATGGTAGTGGTTGTATTAAGGTTTTACAGACCATCAATTCTTACTGTTTACATGTAACTAGTAGATATAATATAATGTGAACTGATGACAGGCTGCAAGCTGTTTATGTCATGGATTATAATCACTTTCATACTCTATTGTTTTTACTTAATTATCTTAACCATACTTGACTGACTATAGTTTGACCTCTGAGGCTGAATAAAGAATAAGTAACGCAACTTATAGAGTTTTAATATGACTAATGCCTGATTGATGTGCTGCCGTTATTTGTCAGTTATTAGCAGTAATTCAGTAACAATGTAATTTTTTGGGGAAAATTTGAATTTCTGTTGTTAATTACCCTCCCACTCCCCTCCTCCTTATTTATGTTTGCATAATTTTCTGTCCCTTCACCAAATCCTGAAAAGCAACATACGTGCAATCCACCGAGGCCGTGTACCAGGTGCAATTAAGTGGTTAATCAGCTCGTTTTTATTAATAACTCCTGGGTTGACGTCATTTCATTTGCATTTTATAATTTTGAATGCTTGATTTCTCTGAAGGGAAATGTCTATATCAATCAGAATGTATAATATTGTGAACATATCACTTTCAATCGATTGACAGTTTAGTTTATTGACTATAAATGATTGATTGAATGATTGAATGATTGATTGATTGAGTGAGTGATTGATTGATTGATTGATTGATTGATTGATTGATTGATTGATTGATTGATTGATTGATTGATTGATTGATTTTCATCTTGTTTGATTCAGAAGCAAGTTGGTAGTGCCCGGCCTTTTGTGCGAGATTTCCTTTTATTCTTAATTGTTTCGATTTCTTTCCTTTCCGTCCAGCTTTAATTAGTGTTTATTGCACGTGAAACGGAGCGCTGATAGAGAGGGAGGTATAATGAGCGCACCATCGGACTTGAGTTTATTAGTCAATTTGTGACTAGTACGAGTTACAGACGTAAAATATAAGGACTCTTCACCTTTAACTTTTTAGAAGGAATAGAACATACCAGCTTTTTAGAACTGAATCTGTCGAGAACGGCGGTCATTGAAAGTACAGCGTGTACGCAGAAGGACTACGTGCAGAAGGTCTATCACTGAGAATATAAAGTCACGCTAAAACTAAATACTAGAAAAAATGCTTAATGTTTCCATTCTGGTTTATAGATTCATGCTCAAATATGTTAAGTTAATGTGATCGATGCAGCATTTCTTTTCGCTGTGATGTAAAGAACCTTCCGTTGAAGTTCAGTGCAGCATCTCCCTGTACTTCTGACCTGTTTTGAGCTCTTTGGCGAGAAGGTTAGTTTGAAAGAATAAATTTGAGGCCTAGGTTTACTAAAAAAATGTAAAGATGTGAACTAAATATAAACGTATAAAGTATGCTGTATATACTTTGATAGTACTGATTTGAAATCTATTACTGTGATATATATTATACATGTATATAGAAGGTACAAATTCGATAAACTCTTTTCCAATTTCTATAGCAATTCATGCAGACGCTTAGGCCTAGAGGGCTGAATTAGTTTCAGCCGTTTGTTATTGGTGATTACAACAGATATTTCTACGTTAACACTGTCTGACTGCATTATTTTATAGATTATTGGTTTTGTTCTCACGTCTGGTCATCTGGTCTATTAGTTTTTACTAGAGTGTTTCAAAAGGAACCTGTTTCAAAAACTAAACGCCACTTTTGGTGGGAAAATCAGTTTATGAAAATCAATAGACGTGCTCATTTCAGTGTATACCTGTAGGCAAAATTGAAAAACACTAATGGATGCAAAGAAGGAAAAGATCAGGCAAAGCCGAATTTCCTACAAGACCTTCCTACAAGACACTATTCGAGACGATGGATTTCCTGTGTTACGTACGACCTAGTTGGCCTAGGCCATTTGTTGGCTTGCAATATGGAAGTTTTTGCATTTAGATTCGATGATGATCTGTGACGTTATCGAAATATGCTTGGAATGATTGGAATTGGTGGTCAGCGGTGAATCTCTTAAAATTATGCCAAGGTGACAACTGCGCTGATCACGCGATTTCACGATCGAGTTGGTCTTGGATGTGTTGTCTATGTTTTCGAGCTAAATTATTTTAATTGTTATCCAAATTTATCAGACAAAATTCACTGAATCTACTGCTTTATGTCTGTTGACGTATTCATCAAGCTAAGGTTACGAACTGTTTAGTGATATTTGTCGGAGTAGACAATGTTCAGTTTTAATATGATTTTATGAGTTTTTCATCGCCGTTGCATTGATCGAAGCAAGACGATAAGCTGTATTCGAATGTTCTCGACATTAAAGAGGCAAATTCTCTTTAGGAAGCCACATGATATCGCTGAAATTTCTGGCGAATCAAAATTTTGCTTTCTTTACGCACACTACCTATTACTCTCAGTAGCTCAGTTAAATCCACATGTTTATGGACGATATGAGCCAAAACAATTCTTTGTCAGATTACAATGTAATGTTTGAGATATTCAGTTATCGATGCGATTCACATCTTTTTCTAAACAAAGTTAATCAGTCGGTTTCATAATCAATGCTAAGTCTGTTTGTGATTGTTTGAAAAAGTAATAGATTTGAATAAAAAGCACTAGTACTTTTCTAAAAACTTGTGTCAGCCCGTTTGGAAAAATTTTAGATTGCTCGCAGCACTTCACTTTCATTTAGAAACGACTAGTTTGTACGGTGAAATCCTTGCACTAGTCTCTTCTTTGCTCTGTTGTGCGCGCGCGTCAGTATTCCCACTTAATAACCCTGTTCTCGTCACCTTTTCATCCTTGCCTCACTTAACCGCTACGTCAGTTTACAATTCGTTTCAATTGATGTCTGCCGTAGCCCCCAGCCCGTGCTATCCATGTCTTTAACGCGCTGTACATGTCTTCTACGGGTGAAAGACTTGTCTATTCCAATCATGTTATCTCTATCTCCTCGGGCTCTGCTGATCACTTTCTTCTAAACTGGATGGTTTCCGCTCTGATATCTATAGTAAATTAAATATTCATTTAATGTTGGTTTTGGGCATAAGCCGACGTGGTAACTTTTCAATATTTTTTCAATTCGTGTAAGGAAGGTTATTAAGTTTAAAGACTTACATGTCCTGTCCTATTTATAGAAATGTGAAGCTGTAACAAGAGATATACTTGTGGTGTAGACTCCTTAACTCACGCAATCAGTACTGGCCGGTAAACATGCCTACAGGTCTACAAAGTTTAATTTTTCTTTTCTACTTTCTGCTATCACATTCAACCATCAGCCAAGGTATAACACTATTCTTATTTGCATAAATATGACATTTTTATCTGAAATCCTAAACTAATTGTTGCTACATTTGTAACATCTAATCCAATATGTTGTATTTTTCAGGTCAAGTGAGAAGTCCAGGCCCGTTAACTCGACTAGTTGGAGATGACGCCGTGTTTATGTGGAATATTACCAAACTTCCCAGAAACCTTCATCACTTTAGCTGGGGTATACGAGTGGGAAATTCTCTACATGTGCTAGCTACTGTAACACCATATTCTCGCTGTATATATAACTCTTTGGACTTTACACATCGACTGAGTTTTGTCGGTAAAATAAGCAAGGGTCATTTGTGGTTTAGGCTTCGATATCTGACAATCAATGATACAAATCAGTACTTCTTAAAAGTTAGCACGGAGGGATCGTTTCGCTCTTCTAGTTATTTTACAGAATTGCAAGTTAAATCAGGTGAGTCATGAGAAATAATAGTTACTTCTTAATCCTTACTGGCTCAACTTACCGGCCGAGACGAGAGGCCTTATCCGATTATACTGAAGCCACTAAGAAATTACTATCATGGCAGATCATGGTCCAGTGTATCTCACGAAATCTATTGGACTGATAATATGACAGGTGATCGCTGCGATGGAAATAGCTATATTACTATTGCACGAAGTTTTTATTATCTTATTCATGCATTTAAAACGAGAAAAAGGCCACTACCAAAAGACCAGCGTATATGTTTGCGTATCTACCTTTGTAAAGTACCGTTGGGTTTATTGGATTACATGGACAGCCCGGAGCTTAAACTGACAGTCCTTTTATGAAATGAAAAAAATTCACCTTTCCTAACAGAAAAAGTTATAGACAAAGATACGCCGTTGTAATCCCATACAGTGGTTTATGATTAACTAGGTCACTACATATGACCTTTCTTATCTCCCTGCATCTCCACCTGCTGGACTGTCATGTCAGTTGCACTATATAGTCAAGTGAATATCAATTGTTAAGGCTGTTTATTTTTCTATTGAATAGAATGTAGTTCTCGGAAATTTCAATGCAGTACTAGTAAAGATTGCATACCTAAATCTTGGCAATGTGATGGCGCAGACGACTGTGGAGATGGTTCAGACGAGGAAAATTGTTGTAAGTAGTTTACTTAATTAATACATCCCTTTTTAGATTTGATAAAAGGAAAGATGAGCAAATGGGGAAGGGAGGAAACGTATGATCATAAACGATAAACTAGAGCATATACGACAGCGACCTCATTCAGATACAAAGAAAACACCAAAATACTGAATTATAGTAATCCATTATAGGATTGTAATAACCCATTACTGGATTTTATTATTCAATTGTCATACACTGTACAAATTCTGATTTTCTGATTGGTCAGTTTGTGACACGTGGTTATGACGTGACAACCATGTCGATGTCATTATCGTGATGTAATAGCCGTGGTGTAATGAAATTGCGCCTGTTTTTAAGGTAAACTCTAAATTTCATTCAAGTTTTTGAAGTAAGCTTACTGAGATCAACATATTTCAATCGGCTTGAAAACAGAGTTCGCCGGCTTTCCAAATTCATCTTAATATTTACTGGTAGAAAGTTTAAAAAGTCGGTCGCCACAAGTTCTCTCAGGTGGGGTCAAGAAATTTTATCAGGAGTCGAAGAAAACGCCAAAACGAGTACTTCAGCCTTCGCCGGCTAATCGACAAACGACAACTTCTTCTTGTGCTTGAGTTTAGCAGCGTTTCAACCGTAAAGCGCCAGTTTAAACCAATATCCAAAACTCCAGCGATAATTTTTTTAGGCCTTACACCAACAGAGTTCTAGGACTCAGTGCTGAATCATTTTTAACATTTCAAAATGGTAGTTCTTGATTATAAAACGAAAGATGGACGATTTCAATTTTACAAAGCAAGTTGTAAACATGGATTCTGAGAACTTTTTATTATCTTTAATCTGAAGTTCGCATGTCACGGTAATTTGCCGGTAGCTTTCTTTTTTGAAAAGTTTATTTTGTATTGTTAAGGCTGGTTCACACTAGCGTCGGAATCGGAATCGGAATCGTAAGAAAACAACAAAGAATTTAGGGATTAGAATACAAAAGAAAGGTGTTTTTCTTTGTTCTTTCCTTTGTCTTTGATTGTGCTTATGCTTGGTCTTATGCTTCTTGCGATGCTTATGTCGATGTCTTATGTCACACGCTTGACTTAACTCTTTTGTCTTTTCCTTTGTTTTCTGCTTCCGATTCCGATTCCGACGCTAGTGTGAACCAGCCTTTAAAATTACCAAATGTCATTGAACTAATTTTGAATGGCCAATATGAGTGGCTTGAGTTATTGCTAGTGATGTTATTAGATATAGACTGACAGTGTTAGCCTGCTTAGCTTGCAGTGTATTCAAATTGAATAATAAAAAGTCAACACAGCTTTTTACTCGTGAATTTACGGGATTTACTCGTTTACTATCAATGAATAACTCACTCGCTCGAGTGCGTTAACCTCTAAATAATAACCCATTATAATTCCTCATTATTATAATCCGCGCGCATTAATATTAATCGGGGTTGTCCTGAATTTACGGGTACTTCGTTTTCTCTGCTGCTCACATGAAGATGAGAGCTGTAATAATTTCCAGGTCATCAAACACCAGCATTGACACTTTTTTATGAAAATCCCGCCAAAAACACCAAGCAAAAGCTAACCGAAATATATTTTCTCAGCATAGCTCTCACCTACGGAAGCCCAGGAGGGCAATAAGTGCACCTTTTCGGCCAAGTTGGCTTTTTTGCTCAGGCTTTTGAATTTTTGTTAACAGCTCTCGTGTTCCTATTCAAGGTTTTCGAGTATTTGTTCTTACCAAAGGCTTCCGGCTTTGCGGGCTATGTTCTATCGACGCGCGCAAGTTTTAGATTTTGCTTTTTGACTTTGGCTTTTTGCTTTCTAATCCAATCCCAAGGTTCTTATATGGAGCTGATTGGCAGGCTTCAATATAATAGGTACCAAACGATATAATAGTAATGATAATAATAATAAACACACCCAATTTTTTTGTTACCTCTAGCTCATTTGTTTGGGATTCCTGTAGATGGAAAATAACTGGAGTGTGTAAACTTACGATCTGAAAAGCTTAAAGCAAAGCCGTGTAGAGCTTTCAATTTTGCAAATTGTATTCTATATTTTGAGGGCCAAATCGAGATAAACACACTGTTTGATGCAAGCTTCGAAGAAGTTCAGCAGAGGACCAGAAACTATATGAGCTCAAAAAACAAATGGAATTTCTAAAATCCAAATTCAAAAATGAAAAGCCACAAGGCATTTTAAGATACTGACACATAGAGACGAAAATCAGATTGGCCGTAAAGGTACACTGATCACTTATTCTCACCTCCTCCGGTTTTTCTTTTTCATTTGGAATGGAGTGCAAATTTTTGAGTGCAAAACGTTGGTTGAGTTTTATTGGCTAGTCGCAAAATTATATAATTAATTAGGGTGCTGTTATCCAATCAGAATGCAGAAATTTTGGGATGTGATTATATACATAGCAACAAGCGTCCCATTAAACTCAGTACTAATAACATGAGTAACTTTCAGTAACTTTTAGGTGTCCATTCAACCAGTTCAAATGCAAGTCTGGAATATGCATTCCTAAACAATGGACGTGCGATGGCGACCACGACTGTCCTGATATGATAGACGAAGACAAAGATCTTTGTTCGTTGATACCAACGTCATCGCGCACATCACTGCAATCAATGTCGACTCTATTAGCTAGTCTAACATTCAAGCCTGTTCTAACATGGACATCAAGGTCAACATCATCAGCTCTACTCCCGACATCAAAGTCTACGTCAAAAGTTTTACCACCGTCAGCAAAGTCAACATCATCAGCTCCACCAACGACATCAAAATCAACGTCGAAAGTTATACCCGTGACATCAAAGTCAATGTCCTCATCACCAACTACATCACACTCGACCTCATCAGTTCTACAAACGACATCAACGTTAAGGTCATCACTTTTATCAACGACATCACAGACGACGTCATCAGTTCAGCCCACACCTGATGGTAATATATCAAACTAAAATGAAGGATAATTTCCCTATAAATTGCCTATATCTTTATTTATATTTATAAAATCAATTCTTATTATTAAGCATAGTAAAAAGATTCTGATGATTTTCATGCAAATTAGTAGCTAGTAGTAGACTCTCCACTGTTTTCTTCTGTTCTTATGAACTAGTACAAACCAAATAGTCACATTTCTTTCACTGGCAAATGAAAATCATCCTAACTTAATACTTTTCCAAGATGTGAAAGATTAAAGTTTCAAAATCAGTGCAAAAACATATAACGTCACTGAAAGCATTTATCCGTAGACTGATTTAGTGACTGTAAAAAACATTCCATTTTGAATTGGTATATTTTTGTATAATAAATAATACCTATTCTTAATTACGTCATCGAATGAGTATACCAACATTTCAAAGAATTTTCTTAACTCAATATACGACGTCCACAACCAGTAATCTATAAATTCTGTGAGTTTTTAAGCACAGCAACTGGAACCAAAAATCCTTTTATTCATTTTAGCCTGATTTTCACGTGCGTCAATATTCTTCTATCAATAAGTGTCACACTGAGTTTGTATGTTCTGCTTCCTATTCTTACTCAGTAAAACGAGACTTTATTCATTGGTTTGGTTGCTACTTTGCTCCATGGTTAAAATAAGTTTCATGAAGAATGCAAAATTAAAGATTTATGTTCACATTTGGCATTCTCGTTAGAATTGTTCCAATATATACAATTCCCTTGTGTGTATGGAAGACTTCAACTCTCATCTTATATGCGCGTGAATGCATGCATGATTCAGTAGACAACCGGTTTCTTTGTATAAATTCCAGCTTCAAGTCTCCGTCAATTATTGCAAGAAAAACCCTTTCATATAAATACACCTTATAATTGAAATGTTAATTGCAGGTAAAATATGTAAAGATGGAGAATTCCAGTGTCGTGAGGACAGTAAATGTATCCCAGATTTATGGAAGTGCGATGAGGAAGAAGACTGCGTGGATGGTTCTGACGAAGAAAAAGCTGTTTGTTTAGGTAACGTTCACCCAGTTCGTAGTATAGACGAGATCTTGTTTTAGACTGAAACGGATCGCGGGGTATGTGACTTTGTCAGAGCGTGATTTCTATTACATCATTCGAAATTCATGCCGTGACCATGCCGTGCCGTGACTATGACATTTTCACAAAAGAACTACTCTACGAACCTTCTTTTGCACTCTCAACAACATGCTTATCATTTGCATTTAGATAATATTCAAAGGCCTTGTCGAATGAATGAATTCACGTGTGATAACAATACATGTATACCGCTGGCCTGGGAATGCGATTCACAACGTGACTGCTCTGATGGTAGCGATGAAAAACCTTCGTTATGTAACGATAGCAACAACAACAACGACAACAACGATGGTAAAGTAGCTTGAACTTGAAATTTATTGATAAACATCTAAGATCAAAGCTTGATATCATTATATTGAAAGTAATTCAATTGCGGACTAGGCAAATAGGCTACTCGCATTATTGCGTCATAAACTATAACTACCAGAATCCTTTGCCCACTTTCTTTTGTAAAACAATTAGTGCCTATTGTCCTATAATTCTCAGGAGGAAATACAAATCTCCGTCGAATAGAAAATTCGAAAAACATACTGGTAGTTACCATAAAATGTCGCCATCATGCAAATCCCTATTATACTTAGTAATCAATATCTATCTGACCTGGCAGGTTAATTTGGCGATCTACAAACCCAATCCATTTTCGCATTTCAAGTTACAAAGTCATTCTAGGTACTTCCTGACCAAAATTCTACTCGGGGTTGAATTTACAAGCTTACAAGCTTTTGACGCAAACCTAGGTATATTTCTTCAAATCAAGACCTTCCTTTGCTTTGAATGACAAAGCATGCATCACTGATAACACTATTAAAGTCTTTTTTTATTATTATTACTTTACTAAATGTCTATCTTTTTATATAATAATTGGTATATTACGCGCGCTCTGATTGATCGAAAACCATGTGTGATTACATTAAACACGTATGCATTGGATGACGTCATTGAATCTTACATGCGCACGGATTGGTCAAAATATTTAGATGGATATTAGATAAAACAAATAGATTCCATTTTTCCGTGGGTCTTTACTCTTATCGATGCATTCGACTTGGTCTTGTGGCGAACTTTTTTTGTTCTCATGCACCACATTTTGAAAGATGGAATCTGTTTTTTACATAGTACTTTGTTTTGTTTCAGGATCTTCAAATAAACCAAGACACTGAATTCAGATATGATAACTTTTCTGAGGTGCTTTTAGTTACTAATAAAAATTGTCAATTAAGGAAATAACTATTGTTTGTTCGTTTGTTTAATCGTTCGTTCGTCGTTCGTTCGTTAACTTCTTTCGTCTTGATGATTGGTCGGCCGATCGGTCGGCCAGCTTTAGGACGTTGGGCTTTTAATTATAACAACAGACTGGAACTAACTGCCTTAGGACGGCTCGATTTAGCCACAAATTGGGTACCTCTTCGCTTGAAAGTTTGTGATTAGAGTATTTCAATAAGAGGAAAGACACACTGCTGACCCGTTTCGGCGCCCGCGCACATTCTGTTGCCCCGCTTGAAAAGCATTTTTTAACTTTTATCTCAAATAATTGCTGTAAAAAATCAAATTGAAGATTGTTGTCTCTCCTCTTATTGACACATTCTTAACGCCATAAAATGTTTAAAACTTTTGCAGTGAAACACTCGCTGGGCTCTTGAGTTTTGTAGATTTAATGACGTCAAGAGTGCGTCAATAAGAGGACAGACAAATCAAAACCATCTTCAATTTGTTAAATGCCGCATTCACACCAACTAAACTGTTTAATTAAACAGGGTTTAATTTTTTTCCAATTTGTTTATTACCGTAGCTTTTGATCGAGAAAATACATTTCAAACCTTGCTAAGATACTTTAATCAAACAGGTTTTACCTGTTTGTGGGTTGGTATGGTATGAACAACTAATTTTGAACCTTGTTAAACCACTTTTAAACATGTTTGGCTTGTTCTAATTTCAATTTCAATTTTTCAATTTAATTGGATTAAAATTTTATTCACTTGCCAAGAAAATATTTACGATAAACATGACATTCACCGGTATATAGCTGCAAGCTAGTCGAAATATAACATTTATACCTATATTGTTGGTATGAATGGGGCATAAGACCCCGGGGGGACTCCATTGTAAAAGAATTGGGTATGCTCGTCGGAAATGTACAAAAATACCCCTAAATGATACCGGAAGTCTTTTAGGAAGGGCGTGGCTGGACGGCTTTTAACTCCTAAGAGATACCAACGATAACAAGCTAATGAACATTATTATGATGGACGGTCGACATGCTTTTGTTGGGAAAATTTCTTCCATTTGAAAACAAAATAATAAGCCATGACAGAGACCAGGAAGTGCTAAAACTCTAAACATCATCAATTTTAGCACCCTAAAAGATACCAAATTGCTGATTTTTACCACTAAGAGATACGACAAGCATACTCGATCCTTTTACAATGGAGTCCTTAATTCCTATCCGGGCAACACTTTTGAAGACACCATATACTTCCAAAGTAGTATACACCTCCCCACGTTAACGAACATGCTTTTTCTCTTCGCGTACTTGATCAAGTTCTTCGTAGATCGACATAAGTCGGTCACATCCAAGTGGTTCATAAACATGTGGTGTATTGTTACATTGTTGACTTGACGGCTTAGCAGGCTTTGAATCTACAAGAAGACACTGATATGTCTGTTTGTTAGGGTGCTGTTGCTCTGACAAGTGCAGACTTTGGTAGTGACATGCTGTTGATGGTACTGAGTACTCATCCAGATCTTTGACGTCAGGATTTTCATATGGGTGGTTGTCCAGTTTATCAGAATCTTGGAGGGAACCGGACAGGTCCGATATAGACTTTTTAATGTCCATAATCGAATTTCCCTGAAATGAATATAGTTAGGAAGCACTTTCGTACCTCAGACTGGCCATGAAGTAACGGTCGATGATCTGCAAATTTCTTCTCGAACAAGACCTTTTTTTTAACCTGAGGAACTCCGAAAGAGCCCGTTTACTAGAGACATTTTTCTGTTGGCTAACTTTGGGATTGTATGGATTCAAATCTCGTGCGGGGCTCAGAATATGTTTTCGGCTGCATTCCGATGTTACTGAGCATGCGTTTAGGGGTCGATTTTGTCACAGGGCAGGTTTAGGCCCGCGGGGACGAAAAGAACTTAATCTCTCTTCTAATGGTTCTACTGATTGCACGAGTCGATTAAGATCTATATAGTGGATTCTATATTCACCCAATCTGAAGTTTGATTTTTTTTGTTTGTTTGTTTGTTTGTTTGTTTGTTTGTTTGTTTGTTTGTTTCCAGAAAAGAAACGTTGTTCGTCTTAAAGATAATAATCATGGAAATCATGGATTACCTCTGTTGCATGTTCTTGTGTCTTTCTTGTTGGACCAAATCTATTTCGTACATGCAAATTGAATGTAATCGGTTACTTCATACCCTAATTGACCCTTATCACACTGAATTGGAATTCTTGAAAAAAATATTTTACTGGAAAAGGGTATATAACATCAAATTTCACATATCGATAAAGAACGGTAAAGTATTGCTGCGACTGTTTTTAAGAATGAAAAATTTGATGGTAAAATCTATAAACTCCCTTTATGTATTACAATCATACGACGTTTTTTAAAATGCCACGCCAGTGCGTTAATCTGAATGGCAAGACATTGCAAGTATTATTTGAGTCATAAAACTCCCATAGAAGTATCCTATCTCATTCTTTCACTTTTGTTAGGCTTTCAGCCCTTCACTTTCGAACATCATACACTTCTGTAAATATTCATGCTGATTCCATCATAACTACTTGCGAAAATATATTATAACGAAAAAAAGGATGTTTCGCATGCCTACCTGATCGAATCTGCATCTTTCACTACACCTACAAAGACAGGAAATGCACGAAACTTACTTTCTTACTACAATGACAATAAATCCCTATCGCAAATGTTGATCTGCAGCTCAAATTGTAGAGTAGCATCTAAGTTAGTAGCCTGTTCGATTAGATTGATTTTATCTAGCCCGTGAAACAACTGAACTAATAGCTAACGTGTAACAGTCAAATAACTCTATTGTTGTATTTCGTCGCTATTTGAGTATTTACACAACAGTGGCGTAGCGAGGAGGAGCCAGGGAACGATTACCCCCCCTAAAACTTTGGACTTGAGCCTTCATCTGAAGGATGATGTCAATGACATCACTTTAAAGTTTTACTTTTAATTTGATTCACAATATTCAAATGTTATCTCAAGTACACTCCGCACTTGGACGACGTTTTTTGTTTTTTTTTGTGGTTTGGTTGTTTTTTGTTTTGTTGTTGTTTTTTGTTTTGTTGTTGTTGTTCTTTTCTCGATGATGGACAAATTCCCACGTGCTTTTGTCCAGCAAATCGTTCTTCCTGGGGAAATTAGGAAAGTTAGCTCATTTTAGCGGGAACTGAACCTTGAAATTTAAGCGTTGTATTGACTGCCCCCCCCCCCCCTCCCCTGCTCGGGTCTTGTACTTTTACACAATGGCTATTAGTGTTTAGCGGGTTGACTAAAATGACATTTATGAGCTGTTGCTCTTAGGCCTGGAAGCAAGACGTAGCCGTTAAGGTGTATCTTATCTTAGCTTTTGTCATAAAGAGTTTCGGGTGGTATATTTCAGACCAAAAGAAGCTGACCAATTGTTTCAACAGGCTATCATTTTTTTAAGTGTGAAGATTGTGTGTTTGATTCTTTTATTATTTACAATGAAAAGAACAAACCTTGATAAGTTGTGGCTCCTCTGCACTTCATTTTAACGAACAGAAGTACATTCAGCAAAACAGACAAACCAGCAATGGTAAAACTGATGTATAAAACTGTGGATTCGTAAAAAAGGGGAATTTTACTGGTTTAACCCTAAACAATAGAGCAGATTTCGTATGCGTGTGAAATGGACGCGCCTTAACGTAATCTTGTCTAATCAATACTCATTACCTGAACTGAGGTGGGTCTCTGGATACAAATACTATACCGTTATCAGAACCTCGGACGGGGAGGGAGGTATAAGGCAGTCTGAGCAAATGAGTACATCATTCATGTAAAAATATCATGTCGTGCGAACAGAAAATTTGTTGGACTGATAGGGGTGCTGTAAACAGCGGTGAATTTAGGGGAAGGGTGGGGGGGGGGGGTGTGCACCCCTACCTGGGACAACAATAAATCAACAATCAGTCAATCAATCAATCAATCAATCAATCTATGTATCTATCAATCAATCAATCAATCAATCAACCAACCAACCAACCCGCCAATCAACCAATATCAGTTTATTCAACCTTGTTGCAGTAAATTACTGAATTACAAAGTATGTCAGCAAAACACTTGCAAAAGCGAAACAGGTTATGCATTCTGGTATTATTATTATTATCATGCGTAATGTCAAGGATCAACGAGTATACGGAAGTACTTTTTATTTTACTTAATTTCGAAGGAGAACTTTGTTGTAGTTCATTTTTTCATTTATTCTTCTGTTGCACTTGCTCTGAGCACTTTCGATTCTGAACTGACCTACTACTTATTTATTTACCTACGCTAGCTTATTGTTATGCCACGCCCTTCCAAGTTTTATAGTTTTATAGCTTTCAACAGTTTATTGGATTTAAGAGTTTCATTAATTATAATATCTTCAATATTTCTATCTTTAAAAGCTTTGTTAAACAGACAAGCGTCAGCCCGCAATAGTTCTAGGACTAGTTTGACAAGGTTTTCATTTTATTGACACAACCTGTTTATACCCATAGTAACAACTCCAGTTCAAACAGCCAAAATTTTGTAGCGAGAAAGTTAGCCTATTTAATTTCGATATTAATAATATAACCTAAGGAATTTGTGCAATTTGATTGGCTGAGTGACTGGCATTTCAATTTTGTAATTTCACATGTGAAAATTACAGTTTCCATGGCAACTGCTTTCTTTCTTTGCCAAATAAGGCTAAGAGAAAATGGCGACCAGATGGGGAAGCTTTCCTCCCGCTAAAGAGAAGTGATTTAATCATGGAAACAAGTCAAAAAGCTATAAAATGAAAGGAAAACGGGTTTTTGATGGTTATGAAGAGTTCGTTTTTCCTATTTTTCTGCTGAAAAGATGATAAATGATCAAGCATAGCGACACGTAAACTGAAAGTTTGTCAAAATAGCTTTAAAACTGAAGGATTGACATGGCTGAAAAGTTCATGAAAGGTAATAAAAAGTTTTTTTCTACACTTATGCATTTATTGTCTATCTTATCTAGAAAGTTTTTTTGTCATCTTTTTTTCAAACTATGCCGTTTTTAGTCACAAAATGAAATGACAATTTGTTCGCGAGTCTGTTTTTCACTGATTGATTTCGATTCAGTGAAGTCATTCAGACCAAATTAAAATCGAAAACAAATTACTGGTTTTACCTTCTCAATGTAGTTTTGGCTTTGAATGATTTCTTTTTACTACTTGTCTTGAATATTGTTAGCTTTTCTTTTATCTGCACAGGCTTGAAAGCTATGTTTTCACTTTTCAAAGTACGTAGTTGAGTGATTCAACCTCGCGGTTGTTTTTCATCAAATTTTCAGAAATTTCTTAGGTTATATCATTAACAAATAATAGCATGTTTTGCCTACGGCTCGTGAAATTATGTTTAACAAATTTGAAATATCATTCGTGGTATTTATGTCAAATATCACTACAAAAACCATGCTATTACCTATACAAATCTAAGTTTGTGGTTTCAAAAACCGTAATTCTGAATTCAGGAAAGTATTTGGCTTTTAGCCGAACAATAATGTCGTGCGTTCACGACTATACGC